>JANHFT010001488.1:145287-160612 GCA_032467955.1 Pseudoxenodon macrops
TCTATCTATCTATCTATCTATCTGTCATCTGTCATCTATCATCTATCATCTATCATATATCATATATCTATGGTGTAATACTTTAGAAGAAATATTCTTAGCATGCATTCTGAAATTTAGACTTCAGTATGTCATGGACCAGGTTCTGAACCTTGATGAGAAATCATTGTTTTATTAATGCTAAAAATAGTGAATGTAAAGATTTTTTTTAAACCAAAACCTTACAGCAGCTTCTGCATACTCTTTGAATGTATATTCTCCCTCTCTATTTGCTTTGCTAAGATTGTACATGAGAAAAGTGTCATAGGGTTCCCTATATATTAAAAAGAGATGTTTTAAATAAATACTCTATTGCACACATGCTACCTTAAGATTAAGAAAGAAAAAACTTCTGAAAATTCCTAACCAGGCAATTCTACTCAGGAAGGATGGGGAGGACAAAGCAGTAATAGGTCATCCACATACATGTGTGGATTTTCTTGTAGATAAAGTTACTTAAGTTACTTCAATGTAGATGCTAGTTGGCATAGCCAAATATGAAGAGTAGAGCAGCAGGATGCTTGTTTAGTGAGTCATGCCCAATTTTACAACCTTCGTTGCCATGGTTGTTAAGTGAATCACTGCAGTTGTTAAAGCATGGGATCTTTTTTTCAGCCACTTTGAATGGTCACTAAATAAATGGTTATAAGTTGAGGGCTACCTGTACTAGAAAGTTTTTTTTATTAGGATCTTCTGTGAAGAACATACTTTCTCTTGTAGCTCAAGAATACCTGAGACAGATGGACATGTTCTGTTGTATTGCAATTTTTTTAGTTCTATGTGGTACACTTATTATCCCCTTCTTTACTTATCTATCACTATTATTAGTTGGTAATACTGTAAACTTTCCAGTGATTTGATAATTTTTATACATTTACTGGCACTGTACCATTAATTATAATGTCATAAAATTTATTTGTCAGGGTATAGACTTGCAATCAATAACAGGAAGGAACCAGGACACATGATAATGTATCTTTCTCTTGTAGTGTATAATTTTCTACCACTGGTATATTTTTAGGTTGTTTATTTTATATTGTATCATTCTCTAGACCTGTGATGGCAAACCTACGGCATGTGTGCCAGAGGTGGCACGGGGAGGCCTCTCTGTGGGCATGCACGCCATTGCCAGCTGTTCTTCTGGTTTCCAGTGCATGCATGTGTGCTGGCCAGCTGGTCTTCACGTATTCCAGAACCCCAGAAATACGAAGACCAGCTAACCAGTGCACATACACATGCCAGAAACAAGAAGATCAGGTGACCTTTTAGTTTTTGGGGCTCCAGCATGCATGAAGATCAGCTGGCTGGCATGCATGCATGCGCTTGCTGGAAACTAGAAGACTAGGTTGCAGTTTGGGCACTTAGTGCTGAAAAGGTTCACCATCACTGCTCTAGACATTTTATTTTTGTGCTATATTTGAAATTGCTGACCTTTGAACAAAGCAAATGTAGTATCCTGTATGCCCAGATGCAATGACCACAGTTATGAGGTCCTTATACTTTGGGTTTATAGACAGCACTTTGCAAAATGCTCGTCCAAATGAATTTGCAAAGTCCTATTTGCCATTCTTCTATCAGACCAGACATAATACAATGAAACTCTTGGAATATTTCAGCTTAAAGAAAGATCAACAATTGCTAGGGAATTCCATAGCTACTATGGAAATTCACATAGGTAGTCACTCCTTCCAAAAAAGAAGAAGCTCTGGTTACAATTATCCACTGTTTTTAAGTTAATAGGAAGAGTCAAAGTATCTAAGGAACTAACTTTAAACCCATTCTTTCTTGATATAGACATTCTAAGCATAGTATTTAGTTTTGTATTGTTAACATATTTTTTCTTCCTGAGGCAGGAGGCCAGAGATACTGTCTGTGGACACTTCACTATCTACTTCATAATGTAGGATTAAGCAATTTCATGAACTATTTTTTATTAAAATTGGTGGAGTGGAATCTCATTAAATATTCTGTATGGGTTAGAGCAAATGAGTTTGCTACAGATTTAATACTAAAACACAGATGTTCAGATGCCAGACTGAAGACATGGAGGTTAGGGAGAATAAGGGCTGTATGATGCATGCGACTCTGGCTTTTTGGCTTGAAAGCCTCCTCATCTACACATCTGAAGAGGGTGTATAAAGCTATTATGTGTATGTTCTTTTATGTTTGTTTTTTGAATGATGAGTCTTCAGGAGCTGCTTTGATAAGAGAGAAGCGGAAAAGTGCCATCTCAAAAGAAGATGCTTCATCCGTCTATTAACTTTCCCTGTGAATAAGTTTATAGTGAGTGAGTTGGGGTGGGAGCAGCAAATAGGTACAAATGAGATAATATTAACATTAAAATAAAAGCTATTCAGAGAAGCAGATGCAGAAGCAGTCTCTGTGAAACTGTACACATGTGAAGCAATCTGCATTAACATTGAAATAAGATAAATTATTTTAAACTCGTGAATGCTAAGAAATAATTGCAAAGCTTTATGTATACTTTCTGCATCTTTCTGTGGTTTTTTTAAACTTTCCTAAAAGAAGTATTTAAAATGAGTTCACATCTGAAACTGAAAAAAATAAATGTGTTTAGTTACCACATGGAATGAAGTCTCAAAGGTGCTTTTTTTTCCAAAAGGCAAATCTCCATAGACACATGGAATGAAGACATCTGAAAATCAAAGGGAGATTATTCATTACAAAATAAACTCACAGTCCAGAGTACTTCTTTCCTGAACTTACATTTTTGTTCTTAGTTTGCTTTCTCAATGTACAAAAGTAAAGTGGTACTAGTAGAAAAATTTAGAATGTTTTGCCTATTTTATTCCATACAGTTTTCTTAACATATGAATATGCTGATCAATTTAGGTGAATAGTGTTGTTTGTTTTAATATTTTTAAGATTATGTTTTATTTTTAATGTCAAGTTGGAATGATTGTGATGTGACATAAATCGACACAGTCAAAATCATGAAGATAACTTCAGATGTGTTGGTCTGCAACTTTTCGGATTTCCACTTAACATGCTTTCCAGTATCACAGGAAGGCATCAGGTATCTTTAAATTATACCTGGAGATCCAACCTTGTATATGAAACTGGGTTCAAGAGCAATTCATAGTTCTTACATGAATAAAAATAGGCAGCCTTCATTATAGCATTGTAAACTGAGAAATATTAGAAAAGAAACAAGAAGTTCAATCTTGTGAAGAAACAACCTTGTCTTTTCCCTCACATCCGCAATTAATTAATTGTTTACAGTTTCCCACAACAAAGTTTTCTGGAAACATTAAAAATATGATCTATAAACTGATACATATGAATATAAAATATGAAAGACACCTTTCTATATTATCTCTCTAGAATGCAGATAGCAATAACCACTGTGATCCATTTTACTTATACCAAAAAGACTCTGTTGGAAGACAAGCATGCTCTAAATTATCAGGAAGTTGAAGTCCCATTTTGTATTTTATATTGAAATGCCATTGATGCCATTGGTACTTTCAACAGATCAGGATTGTCTCTTACAAGCTTTGTTTGTGTTGACAGTTTTGGAATGTCTATTTGAGCATGTAGTACTATGTTCTTTTCCCAATGCTTTCTCTCTGCTAAGTACATAGTGGTGGGAGGCAGGAGAGAGGGGAAGAGACACTAATGTAAATTTATACCAACTGTAACTAGCATCAAATTATACCTAAGGCAAGACTAGAACTCTTGGGCTTCTGACTTTTAGCCTAGTGCTTTTAAACAATGCACCAAACTTTTCAGAAATTGATAAAACTTATTTTTTAGGATTTCTAGTCATCATGGCTCTTCTCAATGAATATCTTCTTCAAGGATCACAATGCTTAATATATTTTCATTTCATGTTTTGGAAGTAACTTTGGACAATTATTATTTGTACATGGCTTGCTTTTCAAACTTACAATATAAACTGGGAAGAAATAATGTACCGTATGGGTATTCCTAATGCTTAATGCATTTTTGCAAGTTTTTTTGTGGGCAATACAAGGATACCTGTCATGCCTTCAAGAAGTGAAATTTTCAGATAACCAAATAAGTTCACTGCCCTTTTGTGGAACACCTTGCTGTGGATACCAGAAAAGGATGCCAATATTAGCATTTACACTGCACCAGGGAAATGCCACTAATTTCAAATAATTATAAATTATAATTATAAATCATTTAACTAGTTATTATTACAGTGTGATTATAATGTATTTTCTATCTGGTTTTGCATTCCATCCAAATGTTTACTTTTTTGCCATTTATATATATCTTTAAAAAATAGAAATTAAATTATTAATAGATTAATGTGACTTTTTTGAAATATTGTTAAATAGGAGCAAAATATAAGGGGAAAAACTGAAATGTTAATAAATTTAAGGAAAATTATATAATTATGGCATTTGAACAAAGAAATATGTGACCCAAGAATTCATACTAAATGGAAATAATTCATTATTAACAAAGCAGGATATTAAACAACTTATTTTCTTTCAGATATAACATACTGTGTGTGTGTGTGTGTGTGTGTGTGTGTAATTTATTGGTATGTGTGTGTTTATGCATGTATATTTTCTAAAGTTAAAGCAAAATCAAGCTCTTACATTCATGGGCCAACTGAGAAACCTAACTTAATACAGCCTTGCCTGCTTTTGGATTCCATTTCAGATATAATAGAGGGAGAAATCCAGAAATACTGCAGTGGAAAACAATAAAAAATCAGAGTATTGTGCAAAGCATTTCAAAGAGGTGCTTTCAGTCAGAGGAGCTTCCCAGTGAAGTGGTTATGCATGCAATGCATGCCAAGACAAATGGAAGCAGCTTTGAAAGCAATCTGCAAGCTTTGCAAATAAGGTGATTGCTTTAGTAATTTGAAAAAAGAGCATACCACTTTCAAATGCTTTGCCCAGCCCTGCTGAGTTGCCTACAGCAAAAATATACAACCAAAGCAACAAATTTTATCAGCTGCAATTGAATCTGTAGTGTTATTTCAGTATCTTATTTTTCTTCTCACACATTTGTTTATTGGATCATTGATATCAATGGACAAAACACACTAGGCCTAGGGATGCATAGAGGGGAAAAAAAAAGGGGGGTGACTAACCTCAAATGTACAATCTGTTCCAGATTCTTTGAGTTTTTAAAAGACCACATGTGTAAGATAATTCCTGATAAATTAAATTGCATTTAAATTATCATCTGCTCAGGAATATCTTCAGGGGTAGTTTAAAAAGTCAAGATGGCAGCCACAAAGACCAACTCCTTATTTACATGCAAGGGAAATATGTGTAGTTGCTTTAAATATGCAACTACAGCTACCATCTTGACTTTGTATGATGTCCCCTGCAGAGACTACTGTGTTTGCCTTAGATCCAAAGAATAGCTTGTATTTAAAAAGAGATCTTCACTCACATTTCTCCTTATTCCACCATTTCACTGAAGTTCCTAAATCACTGCAATAGAATGAGTAGAAACTTGATGAAAGCCCTGTTGTGCAGGTACTCACACACTCTGAATCACATTATTTTCTGCCATTCAAATGTTGATTTTCAGTCATTTGATTTCAGTAGCTTATGAGTAAGGCATCTCTCTTTTCTTGGAAGGAATAGAGAGTTGTGAGAAGAATAGAATAAAATGTTAAGGCAATGCTCAGGAAATATAAATGCTGAATTATTTGTGTGACTGTAGAAAACAATTGAGCAGAGGCACAAGTAAGGGTAGACGCCTTTGTCCAGAGCAATGATTTAAAAAGGAGACAGAACATGGATTAAGGTACAGTGACCAATACATCAAATGTAGTAGCTTGAAACAGAGTTATTCATCTCTGGAAAAGGCAAGCACAAGATTCAGGAAACTGTCTGATTTCTTCTATAATGTTTTGAAAGCATTAATTTCAAATAGGATTCTGTACTCAAATCCTAAATTTGCTTTGAGAACTTACTAGCTACAGTTGGAACTAAACAAAAAGCTGTAACAGAAGATTGATAGAGTACAGGAAAACATGCCTCAAATACTTGTAGGGATGTCAAACAGAAAAAAGCCTGAGACCATCCCAGATAGCAAAACATCCGATAAGGCTCAAGTGAAATGGCTGTGTTTTAATTATTAAAATACAGCCTTCATCCTATTGATTGGAACTACCTTGATTTCCCAGTCCCTCATTAATATTATCTTCATGCCTCTAGCCATTACCTACACATTCCTTACTGCTTGGTTGTCATAGATGTAAATTAAACTGGCACAGTAACAATTATTTTATTTACTTAATGTATGTGCCACACATCTCACTGTTGAAATGACTCTGGATAGGTTACAAAATGATACACAGATAAATATAAAAACAGTTAATATTAGCAAGAACTATATAGGAATTAAAAACAAAGTGGATGGACAGCATGGGGGGTGTCTTCTCTTTTAACTGGTCAGCCACCTCCAACATAGAGTATCCCGATAGGAACCCCAAGTCAGCCTGCAGAGCAAGATTTTAAGGTCCTTCTGGAAATCCAAGAGGATGGAGTAGGATCTCACCTCCAGCAGTAGAATGTTCCAAAAGACAGTGGACGGAGCGGAAAAACTGCCACTCCTATTCTGCACCAATTGACAGACAGGATCCTTAGCATGCCCTTTCTGCTGAAGCGAGTAGGGTGGGCTAATCCCATCGTAGCTAGGCAGCTCCTGCAAATAGAATTATCATACTATCAAAGTATTCCAGAATCTGCAGTGCTCATTTACTGGAGGGTTACTATCTGTTATCCCCTGCCACCACCCGTTTGATAGAAAAAATACAAGGGCTTTGCTGCTGGATTTCTGGTAGCATCTCACTGGAAAAGGGCTTTTAGAAAGCTGAGAGATTTCAGAAAGAAAACTGCTGATCTTCTACAGCAATTATCAAATACTTCCATGAATGTAACTATTCTGTTCCATTAAAGATACTTTAAAAAGTCTAGGAAAATAAATGGGGAAGTTAAAATTGTTTTATTTATTAGAACATGCTTATAATTATTGTAAGACATCCATTATAACTGGCTCATTAACCATAAAATTATGCACTACCAAATTGCACATTATCAGAAATTGCACATTATCAGAAAATTACAGAAAAAGATAATGTCTGAATCATTACAATGAAAAAATTTTTTTGGAATCCAGTAAGGGAAGTAATGCTAACGGATTGTTGGGTCTGAATTTTTAATTATTTATTTGATTGGGTAAAGGACACTCATTATTAGATAGAAAAACACTCTTCACAAAGGGGATATAATATACCACCATGTCAATAATGCTATTCCCTTGAAGAAATGGGGAAGGGAAATGTCCAAGCTTAATTAATTGCAAGCTAGTGCCTACCAGATGTGAAGGACTAAAACTACTCAAGCCTAAAATCTCATTTTTGTCATTTAAGCACATAGGAAAAGCATGCATGCATCTCTCTGTGTGTGAATGTGTATTGGTGGAGGTATGCATGGAAGGATAGTTAGATAGATGGATAGATATACAGAGAAAGAGAGAGAGAGTATTGGGGGACGCTGTTCATTTTTGTTTTAAGTTTAACTGTTTTTTATATATGCAAAAATAACACAATGTTTAAAATAATAGAGATTTTATTTTTCTAAAATATACCCTCTCAACTAATACTTGAATTTATTTATTTCTTCAATTTATATAACTGTCCATCTCACCAAACAAACAACTTTATTTAACATTCATATTGAAATGCCTTAAGAAAGTGAAAACTGCAGAACTATCCATAGTTTAATTGAGGTTTCTTCTGACATCAGAAAGCCAATGAATATAAAATATAATGAAATTTAAGAATAAAATAATTGCTGTACTCACTTAAAAGAGAATGATTGCTGTTTTTGAAAGTAAAAACAAAAAAACCAAATTATTTTATTATTTTTATCTGGTTTTGCCTTATTTGTTCTTATAAGCTGTAATTTTAACCAAAAAGATAGAGGAAAATGTTTGTAGCTCAGGGATGAAATGAGCGGTCCTTGGTACTCTATGAGCTTGGTTGTTTTCTTGCAGATGTTTCATTACCCAAACTAGATAAAATCATTAGTGCTAGCAGGAAATGGTATTTGCTCTCAGTTTATATTTTAGTGGGTGTTGACTGCTAGCAGGGAGCTTTTTTGATCTTTATGTTCCTTTTTTGGCTTGTTGATTGCCTCCTTTGAATAGTATGTAGATGTTGTTTATGTCTATGTGCCTATTGGTGGCCCATTTGTCAGAGGGCCAGGCTTCCAGGAATTTTCTAACATTTTTAGATTTGGTCTGGTCTAGGATGGTCACAGTTTTCCAGTTGAACTAGGAAACAACTGGGAAACTGTGACCATCCAAAATGAGAAGAGATTAACATCAAACCAATAATCAAGAAGTAACCAATACCCCAATCAAGGAACTTCCAAATAAGCTAACAGTAAAGAGCCCAACCAATGATCTTCCAAGAACACTTCCCCAAAAACAGATAGGGCAAGTCACTAGAATGCAAATGGGGAGCAAACTCCATTCCCTGGTAGCATTGATGATGTTTCATTATAAAACTAGGTAACATCATTACCTAGTTTTAATAATGAAACATCTTCAAGAAAACAACCAAGCTCAGAGAGCACCTAGGACTCCTCATTAATGAAAAAAAATTTTTTTTAATCCAGCTGCTTAGAATATGTCAGTGATTATCATTGGGGTTCAAATAATATTCTTAATGGTAGAACCACAATCTATTTAATTCAAAAAACAAAACCCTACATCTTTCTCATTAAAAAATAAATGATACATGTTTATTTTTTCATATTTATTATTCCAAAATACATTTAAGCCTCTTAAGATCCTGGTTGTATGTATCAGTGGTGGCAAGATAACATTTGGTGGTCCGAACGTTTCTCCAATCACCCCATTTATGATAGCTAGAATCCCAAATCAGTCTGTAGCCACAGCAGAAATATGGATGGTTTTCAGCATTGTGATTTGGTTCCCTCTCAAAACTTTAAGGGTATTAAAATTAAGAAGATTCTCTGGGAAGAAAATTTATCCAATCTCTGCCTTTAAAAATCCCCATTCCCATTCATTAATGCATAAAAGGCCATCAGTGACATTTGAAAGTTTTGCTGTAGAATTTCAACAGTATGATTTGAACCATTTGAGGGGGTGTTTAATCCTCCCAGACAAAAATCAGTACATTTTTTCCTGATGTCACATCTTTTCAGATTTAATATATTTTAAATCTCAGATCAAATGATCTCAGAAAGGGCGTTTTACAGACAAAAAGCACTTCTGATTGTCCTAGTGTCTCTATTTTTGTATCCCACCAAAGTCATTTCTTTCCACAAGAAGGAGAGCTAACTTTCTTCATCAGGCAGTGCCTTCAGCCAGCCTGTAGAGATGAGAGGGAGCCAAAATCCAAGCAGAGAGTGGAGAGACAGCATATAAGAGTAACCCTAACCCTCATGGTGAGATGGGCAGAAAAGAAATTTAATAAATGATATAAACAAATAAATTTAAATAAATAAATAAACATTGGGTTGGTAAGTGAACAGAGTCTCAGGTAAGGGCCTCAGGTGAATGAGAGAGGCTCTGGAAGGCCCAGTGTAGGCCACATGCAAATATCTCTGCCTCAGGGGTTGAAAATTCTGCTAGAATTTCAGCAGGGTTTTTCAACTTCTGACCGGAGCCTCCCAGGCTCTTCCACCCAGGGCATCCTGTGCTCCTTCTCTGAGACTCTGCCCACTCAACAACCTATGCATTCACTTAACAACTACAATCAGGAATGCTTGGATTCCGGATGTTGAGAGAAGAAGTCATGTGGGTAAACCGTCCCTCAACACTTTGCGCAACAATTGAGATTTTGATCCTAATTGTGGTTGTAAGTCAAGAGCTTACTTATACTCTCAACTTGTAAGTAAATCTCAGGTGTATATTGCAAAGTCACAGTGCTTATTTTATTGTAATCACATTTCCTGTGTGTCAGTTTGGCAAATATTTATTTTTTTTGCAGGAGAGAGATACAGATACAGAAGCCTTGGTTAAACTCTGGGAGGAATACAATAATGTATTGGCATTGGCTTCCAAATGAATCCCATCCACATGTGGTTCACTTAAAAGATGTTTACAGGAGTCTTTCAAACATAATTTGCTTTTCTCTATCTATTGGACCTCCATCCATCTCTCAAATATTGACAAACATGGCCTTAGAAAGCTGCATGTGCATCAGACAGTCTCTGTTCTAGTCTCCACAAATGGAAAGCTCAAACTGCAGTTAAAGCAGTCCTGTTCAAACAATTTATTGTGATATGTGTCTTACAATCTTAGTTCAGATATTCGGAATGTAATATACAGAAAATGCTAAAATAAAGTTTAATTAATGAGTGGTCTAATGTTTAAGTGTCCAGGCTGGAAATCAGAAGGCCATGAGTTCTAGTTCTGCTTTAGGCATGAAAGTTGGCTGTGGGACTTTGGGTCAGTCATTCTCTCACAGCCCAACTCCCCTCACATGGGGGAAATAGGAGAAAGGAGTTATTAGGTATTATTCCTTGCCTTGAGCTATTTTAAAAATAATAAATATGGGATTAAAAATAAATGACTTTACAAGAGGCATACACTGAAGACAACAATATGCCAGTTTCATAGAGAATTTCTGGAGAATTTTCATTTTTAACTTAATTACTGCTCAATTAACTTTACTGAAAAGGTACAACTTTGACAAATCTGTATCACTAGTAGCTATCAGCTCTGGGTTGACTGTGTCCATTTATGAAAACACTGCTTGTTGGCTATATATACTGTATACATATATATAAATTTAATGAGAGAACGTGCCTGCCTTTTGAAGTATACTTATTGTTTGATAACATCAGTCTTTCAAAAATGTACTGTTATTTTTAAATTTATTACTATTTATTTAATTATTTATTTTGCTGCAGCAAAAGTGTCTCTCTTTTGGTTCTGTTTCTTGTTGTGTTTCTCTCCTTTTCTCTTTGTCCCCCTATCTTTCTCTCTCTTTCTCGTGCTGTCTCTTTCTCTCTGTCTGTCTGTCTGTCTGTCTGTCTGCCTGTCTGTCTCTCTCTCTCTCTCTCTCTCTCTCTGAGGTTCACATATTGAATGATGTAAAGATACCATAATAAACTGTTTGGCATACCCTACAGGCAAAGGTCCAGAGACTCTTTTTGCTGGATATAACCTCAATGACAATGAATGGCATACAGTACGTGTAGTTCGAAGAGGAAAAAGTTTAAAGTTAATAGTAGATGACCAACAAGCCATGACAGGTATTAATGACTAATAACTATTCTCCTGATTTTCCATTCAATGTGCGTTTAGTTATGATTGCTCTGGTGATGAAAATCATTTCAGTTCCATGGATATAGGCAGAAAGTACAATAAAGAACATTTTAAAAAAACAGTCCACGTGAGGTATTAGGAGAGGACACTTCTGGCAGATTGAAGCAAAGAGAAGGAAAAATGAGAAACAAAAATGATATAAAGACAAATATAGATATAATGATATAATAAAGTTGAAGGCAGTCAAACTTCACACATTTGTTTAATACATTTTGACTGCATTCTGGATGAGAATTGTAGTTGAGTAAAAAAAAAAGTGATATTCTTTTCCCTATTCCAACATATCAATTTACTTTTCTCTACCATAATTATATCATCAAATCCAAGAACTGATATAAGTGGGAAGTGGTGGAAAGAAACCTAGAAGAGCAAAGACTGTGTTTCTCTACCATTGTCTGTTATCTTACCCCCTTTTAAATCATTCAAATGTCTCCAACTTTTACTGTGTGCAGAAAGAGAGGCTACATTGAAGCAATTAAGCCAAGTTTTACAAAAAAGGTTTCAATGATATATAGGAAATAATAAAATATATTTTCTTCAATAAAGGACACTTTGTCCAATATCCTTTATAAAGTTAGATACAAATTTTTCCACTCTAAAAAGTAGGAAAAAAGAGACCTATTGCATGTGTATTTTGTAATTAGCAGAGCTCCTAGAGGTACATGTAGACAAGCCTTCAAATTTAAATTTGAATGTTCAAATAGAACATTCATACAGATTTTCCTCTTGTTTAGTGTATCTTGAGATTCCCCCAACCTTTTGGTTAAATTGATACATTTTTCCTTGATTTGATTGCTTAAATTAGGATGAGTTTGATGCTTAATTCCTTTCACTTGTAAGTTAGAACAGAACAGAACAGAATTCTTTATTGGCCAAGTGTGATTGGACACACGAGGAATTTGTCTTTGGTTCATAAGCTCTCAGTGTACAAAAAAGACAAGACTCATTCATCAAGAATCATAAGGTACAACACATAATGAAGTTATGCACCGAGTTATTCTTAAATAACTCAAATGGTTGGATATAATAAGAGAAAAGTACAAAACAAATGGGCCCTTCCAGCAGATATACTTTCTATGTGAAAATACAAGTGGTAGAATCACATGGTCAGACCAGGGTTGTGTAAGAGACTTCAGCATTTGAAATGGCTCTAGCTTTTTGGTTATAACACTAACTTCTCAAAATTGCTTTTTACTTAAAGGTCAAATGGCTGGGGATCATACAAGACTGGAATTCCATAATATAGAGACGGGAATCATAACAGAACGGCGTTACTTGTCCTCAGTCCCTTCCAACTTCATTGGTCATCTGCAAAGTCTCACTTTTAATGGCATGGCATACATTGACTTGTGTAAAAATGGGGATATTGACTACTGTGAACTAAATGCCCGTTTCGGCTTCCGGAACATCATTGCCGACCCAGTCACTTTTAAAACGAAAGCTAGTTATGTTGCTCTTGCCACATTGCAAGCATACACATCTATGCATCTGTTTTTCCAGTTCAAAACAACATCATTGGATGGGTTAATACTTTACAACAGTGGAGATGGCAATGACTTTATCGTGGTTGAATTAGTAAAAGGGTGTGTATGCAACCTGTTTTACAGATCTTATCAGCTCAGAAAGCTTAATGAACATTCATTAGGCAAGCTCTTGGATTCTGCAACCTTTGTTATGATGCAGCAGTGTTCTTAAAGATGAGCACCGTTTACCCTTCTAAGAAATGCATATTTGGATGGTGCTTCTCACACTGCATTTTCAGATCATTTTTCTCCACTGTAAATCTTTGGCTAAGAGAGTAGCTATCAAGACCCTTATGTATATTAGTATATTTTCTAATACTGGTTGAGCCTTCACAGGCTCAAAGTAGCAGCTGCCCTCAGTGGGAATTAAAACAATATTCAAGACAACATTTAAGGAGCATTAAAATATTATTAATATATTTAAATATACAAAGAATAGAAATGTCATGTTTGATACTATAAAAGGGAAATATAGCAGAGAGATCAACCTTTAACAGTACATGGACCTCTGCCTGGAACCTTCCCCAGTGTTGTTTTGGTAAAAGCCACATTCTATGAAAATTAATCTGACTTCTCACTATTCTGGATCTGGGGAAAAAAACATTTTAATAAAGCTAGCTCTGGATGGGAAGAGAGCTTATTTTCATCTTTCTTTTCCACTGAAAAAGCAGGCAAAATATGTTTCTGTTCCTGTTACACCACTAGTTCCTCAGCTGGAACTTACTTGCCAGTGGCAACAGAAAATGCCCTTCCTGTGTTTCCAACTGTCCAGAGCTTAGCATTACTCAAAGGCATTATTAGAAACCAGAATAGTTCATGACCATTCTGTACTGGAACTGTGATATGAGTTTAACCGGTGAAATTATAATAATAATGACCATTATCATCCCACTGATACTGTTGTGCAGTAAGCCTATGGCTGGAAATTCCATACTGATATAAATGTTGGTGGGCTTTGTCTAAAAACTAGAGCCCCAGGATCTTTTTCAGATCTTCTGTCTGGAGTAATTACCTTACAATAAAGAAGTACATGTCATGAAATCCTACAAGGAACTCAGTTGGCAAAGTCTAGGAGATCCAACACCTTTCTCTGACAAGAGAGAAGTTATTTATTTGAAAACTGATTTAGCCTCGTGTACTGTAAATATTTACAGTTACTGTAAATATTTAAATATATAGTAGCTACATATCCTCTGAGGGAATTATCATTTTTTGGAAGGAGTTGTAATTTTAATCAAGAAATTTAATTTCTCTTTTGAGAAATACAAAACTTTCACTGGGGAGATCTACAAAAATTTAATAGTTTAGATAAAGCAGTAAAGTGCTGCATTGTATTCAGATATGGTGCCAATATACACATCAAGATTTTTAGACAGAACTAAGTGGTGAAAGGAAATAAATGCAAAATCATCTCAACTTGTTTATATAGCTTTGATAGGGATAGGGTAAGTTTGCAGAGAAAAAGTAAAATTTACAAGTCATGAAAAGGGTGTAAACATGAAAAATAATCTCAAGAGATTTAGCTCTAATTAATTAATACTGCTGTTTTAACTCCATACTTGATGAATAAAAGATTTAGTGGGCTAAGGCAGGGGAAAGAAGCAGAAGTCAATGTTATAGTTTCCTTCAGCAATACCTTTAATAGATGGCATATTAAGGAGGAAATTCTGCTCAATATTCTCAGAAGAATTTGATACTTTTTTCTTTTAATTCTCTCAACATTCTTGACTTAGACATTTTGATCTATTCCAAATTAGTCTTGTTAAATGTAAGAGGAGTTGACTAAGAACTTTATGAATTGCCAAAGAATTTAAATAAAGAAAAGAAGCAGTGAAGAGCTGTAATGTTCATCTACCTACTCAGTTTAGCTGTTTTTCCTTTACATTTACAGGTATTTACATTATGTGTTTGATTTGGGAAATGGTGCAAATCTTATCAAGGGCAGTTCCAATAAACCTCTGAATGACAACCAATGGCACAATGTGATGATATCACGGGATACCAATAATCTCCATACTGTAAAAATTGACACAAAAATCACAACGCAGAGCACGGCAGGAGCAAGAAACTTGGATCTCAAAAGTAAGTGACAGTGACAGAAATAATAAAAGAGCTAGAATAACAGTGTATCATTATATTATGATTTTTTTAAAATTTCTGTAACAGAAATATTGGAAAAATATAGGATGCTGGCTTAACATGAGTGAGAGTATTAGTTTATCCAACTCAGCATTGGCAACATAAACTGGTAATATTTCTCCAAGGTTGTAGATGGAGGCTTTTTCTCCCCCAGTTGTTGACAGAAATGCTAGGATGTGAATGTGTGACTTCATGCAAATCACTTCTGAAAAACACCACCATATAGAATAGAATAGAATAGAATAGAATAGAATAGAATAGAATAGAATTCTTTATTGGCCAAGTGTGATTGGACA
>JANHFT010001488.1:160712-172101 GCA_032467955.1 Pseudoxenodon macrops
GGTGCATGTGCTCTCAGTGTACATAAAAATACAAGATAAATTTGTCAAGAATGATAAGGTGCAACACGTAATGATATGCTTTTTTATGTATCATATTTGTCTATTGATCTATTTCTAATGGGTTACATTTGCATTTTTGTAAAATCTGTTGTTTCTCTAAAGGAATAAACATTACAAGGAACATTTTAATGCATTTGTAAACTCTGCTTTGAAGTCCTGCCTATTATACAGATAACATAATATAAAAATTATCCAAGGAGATATCTACATGGATGAGCCCAATTCATGATAACTGATTGTAAATAAGTTGCTAAACAAAAAAAATAAATTCTGTGCTCTATCAGAAAAGCTGACTTATATTCAAAAGTACTTGAATTTAACTTTAACTTTAATTTCAATTTAACTTAAGTTGAATTGTTGCCTTCAGCCAAACTTTCTTTATTTTAAATTTGTGACCTCCTGATCTCGTGATGAGAAAAGTCAATCTTATTTGAAATTTTAGTGACTCAGGACATCATAAAATTTGAGAACCTCGGTCTAACTTCCATTGTTGTTATTCCTGATGTAATACCTTATTATTAAATATTTCAATATTTCTCATTTTGAAGTGCTAACTGATATAATGAATTTTGGAGAAATTTCCTTCATAATTTTGATAATATCCCTGACTGTAACCAAAGTGCACTACTATAATTTTGTTTAGTTTCTCTACTTACATTACTTATGAAAAAAGCAATTGATTATTGAGTCTAGCCTGAAATGCTGATTTTCCCTTAAAAATGATTTAGGGCCCAAATGTGTGAAATGTTCCTCTCATGTGTTGAGATGACCCAAAGAAGATTTTCTCTGTTCCATTAATGAGGATAACTTTTTTGGGGGGGCTAGTGCTTCTTGTGATTTTCTTTGGAATGCCCTTTCAAAGGAAATATGCTCAGTGTCAGTCCTGTATTTTGGGGTAGCATGTTAAAACCATATTTTTGCAAGGAATATTTTAAAAAATATTTCAAAACTTTAAAAAAGTAATTGTACTTTCAATATTTTAAGCTTCCTAATGTTATTTTCTCCCCACATGCTTAACTGAGCCTGGACTGGGGATATAACATGTTAGTAGATGCACTGAAGGAATTAATTAGGCCACATAACTACGGTAATGTCCATGAAGTTACATTTACAGATATTTCATTTTAATGACCATTCATTCAGCAACTATTCAAAGTTACAACAGCATTAAATTAGGAGATTTGAGGCCAGTCCTTAAAGCTGCAACCATTGCAATGTTCCCATAATCACATGAACATGATTTTGATGCTTGACTAACTAGCCAATAATGATGGTCACATCATTCTATAATCACATAATTGTCATTTGTTAACTTCACTGCCAACTTGCAACAAATAACTAAACGGGAAAGCCAGATGAAGTTGAAAATGGAGATCCAATGACATCATATCGAACAACTTCACTAGAACTGCTGGAACTGCCATCATAAGTCAATGTGGCCAGGTGACACCACACTTAGTGACCACAACACTTAGCAACAGAGGTGGGTTCCTACTGATTCTAACTGGTTATTTAGAACCGTTAGTAGGTCAGCAATGACATCACTGAGCCAGTTCTGTCAGTGTCTCCATGGATGCCGCCATCTTGGATTTTGCTTCTGCTCATGTGCAGAAGCTAAGTTTTTATTGCTGTTTGTGCATGCATACAATGCAACCCTGAGCGAACCGGAAGCAAAAAGAACCAGAACCCACCTCTTCTTAGCAAGGGAGTTAGCAATCCCAATTACTGTTGTTAACTAAGGACTACTTGTAGCCCCAGCAGATTATAATGAAATATTGAGTTAACCTAACTACCCAATCAACCTTGTTATGAAAATACCTAAAGTCAATCAACTGAGTCATTGTGCAGACTCAGTTCTCTAAACAAGGAGATGGAGAGATAGATGTTTTCTTACTGAGTCTTTGCAGAAAGAACACACTTTCCAAGTGCTAATAATAATCAGTGTATTGCTATATCTGCTGTCCTGGTTAATGGAGAAGGGATTAGTTTAATGAAGTTTTCAAGTACGGAACCCAGGGACTTCCTAGAAAAAATAGAAGATAGATTTCAAGTGGTTTTTTTTGACCAGGACAGGTGATCATATGCTGGCATTACTAGTAAAGATATCTGAACTGGGTGATAGGATTACATATGGGAGCACACCCAATCTATTTAGATGTGATAAAGATGAGATGGATGAATTTTTCATGTATAACAATTTGTCTAGCAAATAATTTGCTGAAATATGTTGCAAAGTGGATGGTGCAAATTCTTTCTTGTGAAATATGCAATAATTATATAAAAATGGAAATAACTAGGAAAAGATATCACCAACTTAAAGGGTTGCAGTTAGATGCTAGGCTTCTTTGCTTGCTTAGAAGTAAAGTTCTGGAATCAAATCCAAATTGCCACATATCCCTAATAGCCTTCAATTTAAATCTATCCAACTAAAACCCACAATAAAATATTGCAGTATAGGGAATTCTTACCTAGGTTTCATGTACCCACTCCATTGCCCTGTTACTGAAATTACCAGGTTTTTTTCAAATAACATTCTCAGCAGATTAGATCAGAAGAGGCTTGAGAGCAAATGCAGTCTACAATACAATATATTCAAAACAATGTCCTTGGCATCCACTAGCTGCTAAGCAACACCTGTGTAGAGTTCTAATTAGGTCTGCATTCTGAGTTACCATTGCTTTTATATAGCTAAAGCTGTAAAAATAAATAAATACTTAATCAACTCCATCAAATGATTTCTTACCATCCACGATCCAGCATCTGTCTTCCCCTGATTTTTCTGCTTTCACCTTTGCAAAACAGCAAATGGTATTCGACACCCTTGAAAAGGAAGGTGCAGAATATCTTAAAAAGTAGTCAATTATTTTTGGAACATAAACAACAAAATCCCAAAAACAATTTCCAATAACAACAACAATTGATTGGCTGTTTTCAGCCTTTATAACATGCATAATATTCAAAATCTGCTGCCTGGAACAACCACTTCACTGTCTAATGGAAGGAACTGCTCTGTTCCGCCAGTAGTCTGTTAAAATTATTGTACTTTAGAATCATAGAACACCCTTTCCAAACACTAATTGGTCGATGTGTCCAAGCAACACCTATTGCTATTTTTCTAACCAATGGGAAAGAGTGAAATGTTTCAGAACTTTCTTAGTGCAAAGGGCTAATGGACATTAGCTACTTTATAGAGATTGTTGGTGGGACCTCTGTATTCTCAAAATAATGAGTTTTGACAAGTTTGATTACATCATGCCAGAATAACCAACAAACAGATTTTATTGTAATAGTGACTGGTTATGGATTCAACATAGTTTTATGAAACTAGAATTGTTAAACCATGATTAATAAAATAATATGCATAAGCTTATTCTGTGAATTAGAATATGAGAAGTCTCAACTCTAAGCCATAAGTATCTGCACTTTATCTTGGAATCACCAGAAATATTCACAGGTATCTGAGCAACACAGGAATCCCCATGGAGATCTGGATCTCCATTCATTTTCAAACGAACAGAATTTATGAAAATAGAGGAAAGTGTACTGTCTGTAAAAAGAAATGGTGGAATTATACTCTTTCAGAGAAGCATATCTGGTACTTTTTATCTTCTCACTGAAGAAAACTTGATCAGGTTCCCAGTATTATGTTTGGAAAAATAACTTTAAAAAAAAGAATGCCATTTGATAGCTGTCTTTCTTCTAGAAAATTCCCTTTCCTGTCAGCCTGTCAAGAAAAGATTAGTCTATGACATCTTGAAGAATGTCTGCTATCATCATATCCCCTTCGCCAGCTGCAACATAAAGGTTTAATGCAACTACCATAACATAAAAGGTTTAGTGAAAATATAGAAGGCAACAACAAAGTCTACTGAATGTAGGAAGATGTCTTAGTTAATGTGTTTAATGTCTCTCCGGTTCTTACATCAGACCCCCCACCCCACATATGCTCTTAAAGATATTTTGAATTGTGCATGGCCTGTATGCTTTCTGGATCATTCATCCCACAAAGTATAAATTTCAGTAATCTTCTGTGGTCTTTTTTTATCTGACGATATCACGAGACTGATAATGTCAATAGAATTGGTCCCTTGATACATGATTAAGGTTTTCAGTATCACAGCTGTGTTGATGAAACACACACCGGTAGAGGAAAGTGTATGGTCCACAATGACAGAAATGTCTCATTAGCATTTCGTCTTGGAAGTTGCCTAAATGCATTACTGAATATGGATAAGATGGAGATTGTCATGTTTCAGCCAATTGCCTTTCTCTTCTCTTTTGTGTGTCCCCCACCCCTCATTTTCCCCAGGGCTAGATTGTTCCAGTTTCTTCTGCCCTTAGTCTCTAAGTTTTGATTGACTTCGTGCTCATTTATTGGTCTTAAAATGAGACTCCCAATTTTTTTCTTGCTAAATATTAATAGGATTGGAAGAAGGGGGGGTGATAAAAAGGGTTACAGTTTTATTGCTGTTTGCTTTGATTGTTTCAATTTTATATCATTGCAATAGTCTAGTGATGTTTCATGTTTAGATCATCACAATATCCTCCTAATTCCTCTGCCTGTCCCAATTATAATTGATCCTAATTATGGATATATACAGGATTTGTAGTGTCAAAGGGCATTCCTTAGGTTTGCATTGTGATAGTTCTAACTTCTAAATATTGATTTAGCTACTTGGTTTTTAAATTATGAAATGGAATTTTGTAATTGTTGTACTAGTAAAGACATCATAACTGCCTGTCAAAAAAAATATCCACCTGAGCCCACTGGCTTTCTGCACAGTCTGTCATCTGTGGAATTGTTAATTATCTAAGCAATCTGGTGTCAGACCTTCAATGTATTGCAGGTCAGGAAATAAATACAAGAACTAATTTATTGCTATGGGATATAATATCAAAATCTTGAAAACCTGGACAGAGATTTTCTCCCGCCCTCCTCTGGTACCAAAGAGAATCAAGGCAGGACAATTTTGAGTTTGGTTTTCACTAGTTCCTCTTTTTTCAGAGATAAGCTGATGTTTACATAATTGATCTTGCATTCCTCCTCTAGCTTATCTATGTAATTTTCTACACCTGGTTAGGCATGAAGTAGTATAGAAAAGAGTTGCTGTTTAAGTAGAGAAATATTTAAACTAATGTTATAAAAAGTACAGGATAAGGAGTTGCCTTATGGGTGAGATATGTGGCATATAAATTTAATAAATATTTGAAATTTTCTTATAAAAAGAGAAAGAGGGATCAGGAATGATATTCAACAGATTCTGGAGAACCGGTAATGGAAATTTTGAGTAGTTCGGAGAACTGGAAAATACCACCTCTGGCTGGCCCCAGAATAGGGTGGGAATGGAGAGTTTAAAGTATCCTTCCTCTGGAGTGGGGTGGAAATGGAGAGCTTGCAGTATCCTTCCCCTGCCACTCCCACCAAGCCATGCCCAAAGAACCTGTAGGGATTTTTTTTGAATTTCACCCCTGAGAGGGATAATAATGAATCCATTCTCTCTGCTCCTAATATTTGTTTCAGCTGAAACATGATACAGGGGAGGGAGGCTTCTCCCAGCAGAAGCCTGACAAGAACTAAGTTGAAAGTGCCGTACTTGTTTGACTATTACTCAGTTTTAACTAATATTAATTTGACTAAAAATCTGCCTTTGCAATTCCTAAAAAAAAAAAAATCGCTGTGAAAGATGTTTCTGTTTTTCTATCTTATACTCAGGGCACTTGAAATTTGAATCTCCCTTGGTGGATTCAGAATCAGTTTTATGGTTAGAAATAATTGAGGATGCTACTTCTGCTAATCTTGTCCTTACACATCTTACTATCATATTAAAACTTCCCTAGCTGTCCACACTTTCTAATAAAAAAAGTACCAAGAGAGGAGTTTCCTCTTTATGTCTACCCATAGCAACTGAAATATAAGAAAATAAGACAGTTGCATATAAACAATGGAGTAATTATTGCACAATGTCAGCCTATAACTAAGTATGAAAATACCAGACTTGGTCCATCAAAATATCACCAATCTGGTCTTCATCTTGAAAAAAAACCATTCAAAAGCCGATTAAGTGTCTTCAAGTTGAAAAGCAATTAGTAGGGAAAAATGCAGGATAATTTTGCAGTGTAGGGTAGGTGCATATTCAACATATGTTAATATCCCTAGACTTTAAATTGACTGTTCTGCTATTGAGGAACCCTGAAATAATTATTTTTCTCCTCTTCTCTTTCACCTTTACGTGTCTTGGATGTACGTTTCTCCACTTTATATAGTAGTATCGTTTGCATGCTACCTTTTGCAGTACTTTTCATGACATGAGAGTGTTCAACTAATTTGAGGATTTCTAGAATGAAAGACTGATGGCTTTAAAAAGCCTGCATTTGAAGTAGTGTTAGAAATTGGTGAGGGGATTAAGAAAGAAACCTAAAATATTTAGATCATATTTAGTTCTGGTTTCCTGAAAAGATGTGGAATGCCTCATTATACCCCACTCTGAGAACTGTTTTGAAAACTGGCTACATAAAATCTTGCACAGCGTTCCCTCCTGACAGAAAATTCAGTTAGCTAAACCAAAGCCAGATTTCCGTTTATTTTTGGCCATTAATCCAGCCTTTAAAACTACTATGCTTAATAAAAGCACTAGAGGGCACCATTATGTCACATAATATAATTCCTGGTTCATTCTCAGACCTGGAACAGATTCTAACTGCAGTTCAACTAGGCTGAGTTATTTAGCTATTTCCTATGCTCTTCACATTCTAAATTCCATAAAACAACATTCTGTGCAAAATTAAATTCTTTCCCACAGAGTTTCTAACCTTAAGTCTTGAAATGGCAAAACTAAAATAAATCTATAAAGATTTTAAATCAGGGACTGGAATAATAGACGACTTGCAACAGCCATCCTCTTCCTTGAATGGCCAAAATAGAGTTAGAGCTAGGGGTGTAAAGGGATGTTATTCTGGGGTGTAAAGGGATGTTATTCTATGTGATGTTCAAAGTGATGATCTTTACATGAGCAACCATTATTTCTTTCATTATAAGAAATATAGAAAACTCTGACGAGTCAGAAAACTTTCCATTTTCCTGTTTAAGACCTAGAAATTACATTTTACTTTCTTAAAAAATATATTTTGATTGAAAAAATACACAAGTAACTATAAAATAATAAAATATAATATTAAGCCCTTTAAAAAGATTTATTCAAAAATCCTTTGAATTTCTTTCTGTGTGGTCACTTGTTCATCTCAATCAGAGAAGGAAGAAAGGTGAATTGATTCTGCCTAGGATAGAATGCTTCAGATGGCCATGAAATTTGGGATCTCCTTCCAGGTGAATAAAAAGAAGCTAACCCTTGGGATGGTGGGAGTGAGAAGTCTCCTCCTTACTCAAAAGGAAATCTCTGCAGAGCTAAGATTGGAAAGTTTTATGATGTAAATCATAAGAGTTCAGGTGTCTAGAGAAATCCACGGGGCTCCAATGAATGGAGAATCCTGTGGAGTTAGCATTGTATGTTTCCCCCTTTGTTTTCAGTGATATGAAAATAATTCAGGGAAGGGGGAGGGAAGGAAACAAAAATACAAAATTAATTTCCTCTATTCAGATGTTGTAGTTCTGGATAAATAGTAGGATTGTTGTGCTTATGCCCCAAACCCACAAATTTTACAGATATCTTGTATTGCTTTGTTTTACACAGGAATTATATTGCCTACTGCAGACTCAAGCAATTGCTTGTTGCTTTACAATGATTAGAATAAGTTCTCCAAAACTAAACCAGGAGTCTTTCTCAGTCCACTTTGGAATGCTGGAGACTGAATTTTAAAATATTTGCATACAAAGTATATACTTTGGCTTCTAAAAACTATCCTTATACCTAAATGTGATTGCAACCACATTACACCAATTGCAAGCTTCATGTCTCAGTTATTTGCATGTTTAGCGTCCAACAATGGAGGGAGAAAGACTGTCAAGCTTAACCTGGAAGCAAAAGGATGAAAGCAGATTGGGACATTCATTAAATAATTATTTAAAAGCTGTCTTGAGATGTGGCATTATTTTTTAGTTCTCAAGACTTCTCAAATAACTGAGAAGATATTAGAATAGGATGTATGCAGGATTAACAAATGATTAACTCCTACTTATCCATCAATTCATCTGACCATAATAATGAAATATGATAAAAGAATAAAAGGTTATATTAGGACTTGATGGTTTTGTGTAAGAGCAAATATGGAGAAAAAGAAAAATGAGTAACTAGTATATCAGGCAGGAAAAGAGACCTGAAGGGAGAAGTGGATGTCTGAAACATATGTCAACAAAGTTAACAATACAAGTAGAAGGTATTGTAAACACATATGCCCAACATCCCCCACAATCTTTCTTAATATTATGCACTGTTCATATGCATGTGAGCCTCAGGGTTGCACCCTCCCTGCCAGATGGAGGATATTAGAAATGTTTACATCTATTTTCAGCTAACTGGAAATAGAAAACAAATGGGAAGTGCATGAGCCTAAGGCTTATCATGCAATGTTAAACCATAATTTTGTATTACAACTGCATGTAGCCAATTTAATTGTGTCACTGCAAATTCTGAATACCATAAAATAAATAAAGCTGTGGATATTTTTCTGGATATTGAGCATTTCAAACATATATCAGCTGTATTTCCACATAATTTATAAGAATTGTATACATAGATGTACAAGATTTGTATAATATCATGACTGGGTTGCCTGCATCAATGTAATTAGTTTTTTCATTTATTTATTATGTTGCACGATCTTGTAAAGTTGATGGTTTAGTCATGCATCTAGTTATTTGTTTAAATTGTAAATTATTTCATAAAGCATGATTATTGGTCTAATGCAAGAAAGTGGTAGATACATCAGTAATACTTGTATTCTTATTTATCCAGACACTCAGCAGAGAAAACAAATGTAGTTTTATAACTGTTGACTTTCTGAAGTTTGTTTACATAGCCATATGCAAACAGGCAAATACATCCTTACCTACCTCAGAGTTTAACATTAAGATTTCAGTTCCAGAAAAGCTGAAGCAAGAAAACCACTGGGCATGATAATCTATTCATTTATTTCAAATTGATATTATTTCCTCCAAGTTTAATGGCGATCAACAATGCTTGGTATGCTGGTGCCAAGCATCAATGTCTGCTAGTAGTGTTCGACTTGAATGTCATCACCTCATCCAGTTCACACAAGATCTATAACTTTGACTCTTTCCTCTATGGTCTGTTTTGAGTGGACACCATGCATTCTATATTGTCATCTTTCCTACACAGCCATTCACAGAAATACTTGGTACAAAGGAACCAGATGGTTAAAAACTAAAAGAATTACATAATAATACTAGTAACAACATGTTCATAATGAATTGATATGGTGGGTAAGTCCAGCCAGCTTAAAAATGTGAAGCACTTTAAGACACTACCCAGATAACTGGATCTGGTAGTGATTCGATTTGAAAAGTGTGATGCTGAAGGTTGCTGAGGATTTATATTCTTCAGTTAACAGATCTTTACAAGCTCATTGCATTCTGCTCAGCTGTTGCTTCCCATGATTGCCAGTTCTAATGAAAGAGCAAATGGTGTTCTGCTTTCTTTTTATGCCCCACAAGAGAATGAGCTGAATTTTTACAAGCCCAAATGATTTACTAAAGGAGCTTTCTCCTTCAACAGGTTGAAACTGAAATTGAATCACAAATTATTTAAAATTTTCTGTTATATTAGTTGTTATTGTTTTATGTAAGAAACATCTTATTAATTTTTATTACTCTGGGTTGTTGTTGTTGTTTTCCTCTTACAAGGTCAATGTAGAATGCATCTCATATTATCAAGCAGCAAAAGTCTAATGAGAAAGGAACATTTAACTGCCAGTGCTGCATCAGATTAACAAATGGCCATAACTGTTGCCTGAAATCATCATGCCTAAGTAAATTTCAGCAATCTAACCAGGAGTTGATTAAAACACCATGTAGTATTAGCCTTCTCTTGGAGAGGTAGAATTCCAATTACTACCCCTAAGTGAGACATCAGTCTCTAGGTTTCTTCCAAATATCACCCTACTACTTCAGTTTAATATAAGAGTATGGCAGATTCTGTGTTTCTCATTGCAATCATTATCACACACACACACATATAAACTAAATATTTAATGTGTGAACATATGTAATTAAGATCAAATGCAGAAACCTATGGAAGAATATATGGAGGATAATGAACCAGCCTCAGATTATCCTCATTTGAAGGCCTGAGAAAGATTCACAGACAGAGGTTTTGTCTGAGCTTTGAGGATGTTTTTTCCCCCCAGCATTCCTGATTAGGCAAGAGTAGTTTATGATTGCAGGAATCATCATCATCATCAAGTAGTAATTCATTGATTCTTCATGAAGCTATAGAGAAAATTACAGATGGATAATTGATTAAATATTTGGAGCGTTTGAGAAAGCCATTTGGCAGAGAATCTATTCTTCAAAATATCTGGAGAAGAATGTATTAAGGTTTATGTGACTCAGTAAGTGATTGAGCATCATGCATAATATAGTAAGAGGGACTGTGACAAACAATGGTTCATAAATCCTAAACCATGATTTACTGAATAAACAACTGGTTGGTTTAATATAGTACACAGCTACCAAACTATTTCGTACAAATATGGCTGGATGTTAATCTATCCCTGAACTTTACTGGGGGGAAAAATCTATAGTGCACCATCAGGTCATTTTCAACTTCTAGGGATCACATAGATTTTTTTGATGAACTGGAAAAATTATATCAAGACTTTACAAAGTCACTGCATCTGCAAATTCTTATATTATCTAGCTTTTAATATACATCTTTTGAAACAATTACTTAAGACAACCCTAAAATACAAAAATCCCTATCCAACCAATATGATCAATATTTGCAATGACATTACTAATTAAAAAAATATTCTCCTGTAAAGTTATTCATTACAACTGAAGCATTGACGCTGATCTAATCAAGGCGTTTTCTAGGTGATCTAAACAGCTGATCTAATCAAGCTGTTTTCATCCAATATTTGTCGGGTGGTTTGACCAAAATTTGATTTGTTTACTATAAACAATATAATATTAATATGTCCAAGAATTTTATAAAACACATTAAGAAATTGCAGCTTCCTGCAATAACACCAAAATAACACCAAAAGACTGCGCTATTTGGAACATCATATATTTTAAGAAGGTACTTGGTTGATACCTAGGATGCTGCCAGCAACCTGTATCAACCATAAACACCAGTCAATGTATTTGTGATGCATTTTTGAATGTTCAGTTGACTGAGTTTCATGTTTAATG
>JANHFT010001488.1:182159-211325 GCA_032467955.1 Pseudoxenodon macrops
TCCCCTCTTCTGCACATGTGGAGAAGCTGAGTTTCCGGCACTGCATATGTGTCACCATCTTGTTTTCAGCCTTTTTTTTAATTGATTTTTTTTCTACTGCACATGTGAGCATGCCCACACGGCATGGGAGGCAGCGAATCAGCCATGAGGTAAGTTAGAACCCACCCCTGAATGGTACGGTCAACTAAAGAAGCATTGATGTGAATTGGCCCGGGAGAACTGGCCAGCACGAGTAGCAATGTATCTGCTGGTCCAGCATGTCACGCCTACCGCCATGACCAACTAGAGTATGACAGAACTCATAATAGGTTGGTATCTAAGGACTGATCTGGACTGGTTACACCTGAGCTATTCCCTAGAACCACTCCTGAACTTGACCAGTAAGCTCTGGTCATTTATTAAAGGGGACGTAGTATACACACATAACTACACTGGGGACCCTCTCTGTATTCCTGCTCAAGTTATCGAAGTAACTGGACCACGTTCCTATAGGGTGGAGCTGGAAGATGGCAGGGTGTGATGCTGTCACATCGACCAATTGCACGGTCATTTGAACACCGTCTTGTGTTGCCCACTGGAATGGGCCCATCCAGGAGCAACACCAACTACCGACATAATGCCTCAGCCACCAATGGATGCTGAACCAAGCAGGACAAATCGTGAGGTAGAAATACCTCCCTTCAGGAATGCCTCCAGCCAAATCTCCAGCTCTGCCTCCAGAGGATCCTGGAACAACAACAACCGGTCTGCCTAGTCCAACTGTCGAGACTGAACTGCGCAGATCAGGGCGGACAAAGCACCACCCTGCATATTTACAAGACTTTGCATGTGCCATCTGGGAAGGGACGGGTGTTAAGTATTCACAACAATAGTTGAAGTTTTCCCTCAAGCCTGCTGTTCAAGCAGGAAAGACAATTCATTCTGATTGGCTACCTGTCTGATACCTCCCTGTAAAAGGAGCTCTGTCAGACAGTGAGCTGAGCTGCCATTTGTTAGAACTTATAAACAGAGTGTGCTGAAGTCCACTTTGGCTTTGCCTCCATTCATTCTCCCACTATATATTAGAATGAATGTATTAATATTAAGGGTGTCCTGAGTGGCAACATAATCAGGTTGTCTACAATTGAGTGATAGTAGCCCCATCTCTTTTTCTTATGCATCACGCAAGTATATTTTAAAAAGTGGTATATTTTTAATCACATAGTTGCAGCTACCAATTTTACTTCTTTTGTAATGGCCCCCTGTTGCGACCCTGGGCAATGGACATATCTTTGAATAAGATGGTTCCAGGAATTAATTAGATCACATTTGTCTCCACTATATCAATAGGATTCTCTTTTAGCCCCTGGCATGGCCCATTTCATACTGATTATTGACACTTACATTTATTTCCTTAAATGTCTGTTGGATCAAGGCCGGCCTTTCTTAGAAAACAAAAATGGAGAGTAGCTGCATCAGAGGTGGGTTCCTACTGGTTCTAACTAGTTCTTTAGAACCGGTAGTAACTTGTCGATGATGTCATGGAGCCGGTTCCTTCGGTGTCTCTGTGGGCTTCGCCATTTTGGATTTTTTGATTGCTATGCACATGCCTGTGAGGCGCAAGTCTGAGCGAACCAGAAGCAAAATGATCCACAACCCACCCCTGAGCTGCTTCCTTTTCTTTGGCTGCAAGTAAATCTACTGTACCTGAAAACCAATCAAAATAAAACAAAGGTATGCAGAATTCGTACAGAAGAAACTGGTGGGGAGATTAGGCTTTTAGGCTAATCCTTGGCTCTTCACCCAAGCATGGGCTAGGATGTGGTTGAGCTGAGAGGCTATCTACTCTGGTATTGTGGGGGAGAGTGAATTTTTGTTTAAGTAATGTTTTAATGGATGTTGTGAACCACTAGAATCACGAGAATAGGTGGCCATGTAAATCCTGTAAATAAATAAAATAAATAAATGGTAATGGGAAAATTGATGAATAGATAAATCCCATGGCAATCATTTTGCCATTTTGTGAGAGTGCCACCAACATGCTCTCCAAATTCTAAAAGTGCCCTTTAGAGTCTAAAGGAAGCGACAACAAATTTCCAAGGACTGAATTTTTGGAACTATTGATCCAGCTGAAGACCACTGCCATTGTGGCTTGGAGAAGTGCTAGTTTCAGCAAGAGGATTCACTAAGCTTTCTGTCATTGGGATAATATAGCAGGGACAAAATTGTCCAAAATGGTTTTTCATTATTCACATGCAAACTTTGTGCTGTTCAGAACATTCCTCCGGGGATATAGCAAAAATATAGGTCCCCTTTGGGAAATACAGCAGCCAAGAAGAATAGGACAGGTTATTCTTCCAGAGCTCTCTGGCTCTCACAACCCTTACATAAGGAAGATCAGGCAAAGCACTGGCAGTTATTATAACCGTGGCCCTATATGATTAATTCTGAAAATATGCACGGGAGTTGAATATGCCAACCAAAGTCAAATATGGTAGTGTAGTTGTTACAGCCTTATTTTGAGGTGAGGACAACTGTCATCCTGGACCTAAATATATACCAAAAAAAAGAAAGAAAGAAACCCTTGCAACAAGCTAGTTCCTAGTATTCTCAGCAAACTCCACTCTAAAGAATGCATAATTTCAAAGGACTTTAAATGCTTTGGACTGAGAAAAAGCAACAACTTTTCTGGGTGGTTGATCTTCCAAAGTGTTACAATCAACAAGAGTAAAAGTAAATCTTCACCTGTCACTTGGGCTCTACTCTTACATGCATTAGCTCAAAAGAGAGAGAGAGAGAAAGTTGCTTGAGAGACATTTTAACAACTTTACAGGGGGGGGGGAACCACAACTAGCAATCAAAGAGAATGCCAGGACCAGAAGGAGCCATCAATCCAATGAATTTACATGTCAGAGTTCCTGAGAAAAGAGGGAATGTGACTCTGTATCTCTCTCCTGCCTTCTTAAGAAAGCTGCAGAGTGGTAGCAAAGAAAACTATTTATTGCTACTTAGAAAAGCTCATTCCTTTGAAAGGAGGCTTTTAACCCTGAGAATGGGGTTGTGGGGTGTGATATCGAAGGGTGGGTGGGTGGACAGCAGGGGTGGGTTCCTACCGGTTCGGTCTGGTTTGGGTGAACCAGTAGCAGGAGTGACTGGACATCATTAAGAACGCTCTGCGCATGCGTTCCCGAACCGGTAGCAAAGGTAAGTGAAACCCACCACTGGTGGACAGATAGAGTCCTCCCAGGAGCTGGTGTGGAACAACTTTCAGGCTGTGAACAACATTTCCTTTTGTACATTCTGCTGTTCAACTTAGTTTGTAACAGTCAGTGGTCCGTCTTTTTATGCTCATATTTTGAAAGTGCAATTTCGACTTTGGTTATTCCATCAGGTTCCACTGAGAGCCATGGCTCTAGTTCAAAGAACAACAAAATTGTAAATGAATGCCATATTGGAACAACAGAAAAAGAAAAATCAGGATGTTCTAACAAATTTCAGACAGATTTGCAATGAATGATCCAGGATTTCTGTCCCATCACTAAAGTAGAAAATACCCTCACCTTCTAAATCAGAAAAATAAAAATAAAAAGTTAGGGAAACCAAGAGTAATTTCTATGCATAAGCATTGCAATTCAATTCCATGAGCCGTGGTGGTGCAGTGGTTAGAGTGCTGTACTGCCGGCTGACTGCAATTTGGCAGTTCAAATCTCACCAGGCTCAAGGTTGACTCAGCTTTCCATCCTTCCAAGGTCGGTAAAATGAGGAGTCAGATTGTTGGGGGGTGGAAATATGTTGGCTCTGTAAGCCACTTAGAGAGGGCTGGAAAGCAATGTGAAGTGGTATGTAAGTCTATGTGCTATTGCTATTCACAACACTCATTCTAGCAAGCCAATAGTCATATATGGCAGCTAAAGAAGGAGATTCCATCAAAGGCATCCACAGGCACTCAAGATGGAATTCATGACTGCAGAAAAGAAGCTCCGTCCCTTTTAGCACAGATGTAAAAATGGATGAGGCTTCAATGAAATATTCACAGACGTCATGTTTTTTTTTTTTTTTTAAGCACCATTTTTCTTCTATGGACATTCCAAGATTCAATATTCCTATTGCAACCCAGAAGCCTACAGCAAAAAAATTGCAGATGTTTTGAGTTGAGGAGTTTTTTTTCTGCATACAGTGAAGATCTACTGATTGGTTTGATACAGAGTCAAAACCCCAAATTTGTCCGTTCAACTTTTTACTACTTACATGTTCATTCATATTATCTAATTGTCCACATGATATTATTCTTTTTTTGTTTGTTTGAATGTTTAAATCCTTATGGCTTGAATTCTAATTTTAATTTGATGATTAATGTTAAAAAACTAAAGTGTAACTCAGTATATGAATACATAGCTTCTATACACCTAAAGGCAATTTCACTTTATTTTGTAAAGCTTGCAAGTAACAGATTCCAGTGGAAGTGAGAAAGAGGGCAGATGGTGATACATTCTGTTAGTGATTAGATCTTGGTATTAAAATAATCATTTAATTATGTAGCACCCAAATTCTTAAGAATCACCTTAACTGCCAAGTAATTTATATAATCAAGCTTATTTACAGAATCAAACTGGAAGGCTGAAAATAATCTGAATGGATGCAGTCAGAGTCTAACATTAGCTCTGAATACATTCAACCTATACTTAGGTCTTTGTTATAAAACCAATGAAAATGGGTTTAATATTGATGTCAACTGAGGATATCATTATATGACCTAGATTAACAACAGTAGTTAGTGGTTTGTTCACTAAGTCAAAGGGGGAGGGTCCAGCTAAATTAGTACCTAGCCCTGAAAAAGGGACCATCTGGTAGAAGACTCTTTGTAACTGCATCTCCCAAGCCACACAGATCCTACCAGCTACCGCCCTTATATGCCATTTTTATACAGATTTCCAGGGGTGGGTTCTGGATATTTTTGCTACTGGTTCGCTCAGGGTCGCATGCGCAGAAGCATAATCTAAGATGGTGGTGCCCACCGAGACACCGATGGGACCGGCTCCATGACATCATCGCCAAGTTACTACCGATTCTATAGAACTGAGTTATCACCAAGTTACTACCAGTAGGAACCCACCTCTGCAGATTTCCTTTTCTAGATCCAAAAATAGACAACCTGATATGGAAAACTTGACATCAGATTTTGTACCTACTTGAGCTTTTCAGTTGCTATCCAATTTCCTCTTATTCTTCAATCCCTTCCCACACCTGTTTCACTCAGGGCTCAGTAGCTTTCGAAAAACCTGATGGGGCTCTCACAAAACTGCCCCATAATTTATTGTGTTTTGCATATATCACAATTTATTAAGATTTCCTCTTCCAGCATATTCTGAAATGGCCTTGACCTTTTACTTCCATTTCCTTCACCCACTTTTCAAAAAAGCCAGACATTACAACTGTATGTAATTCCTTGCAGTGGTAAAGAATACTATTATTATTTTTTGACATCCAAGACACATTCAAAATAAATCTATAAATCATCACACATTTCCAATATTTATTTTTATTTATTTATTTTATTCATTTGTATCCTGATTTTATTACAGGTAGTCTTCGACTTATGACCACAACTTAGCCCAACATTAATGTTGCTAAGTGAAACATTTGTTAAGTGAGTTTTGCCCCATTTTATGACTTTTCTTGCCACACTACATAAGTGAATCACTGCAGTTGTTAATTTAACACAGTTGTTAAATGAATCCAGCTTCCACATTGACTTTGCTTGTTGGAAGGTTGCAAAAGGCGATCACATGAGACAGGGACACAACTACTACCATAAACATGAGTCAGTTGCCAGCCTCTGAATTTTGATCACATGATCATAGGGATGTTGCAATGGTTGTAAGTATGAAAACAGTTGTAAGTCGCTTTTTTCATTGTAACTTCGAATGTTCACTCAAGGAACTGTTGTAAATCGAGGATTGCTTGTATTTTTACAAATAATTCAAGGCAGCAAAAATATCCAACACACTTTCCTCCTTCTAATATACACTTTGCTTCATCATAGTACATTCACCAAATACAGACATCATTCACGTTTTACAAATCAAAAGACTTTTTCATCCAAAATGAAGTCAAATGCAAACTACGATATATCAATCAGATAATTGTGAGATATTTGCTGGATTCCAAAAAGTCAGCTGCATGAATAGCAATAGCACTTAGACTTATATACCGCTTCACCGTGCTTTACAGCCCTCTCTAAGTGGTTTACAGAGTCAGCATATTGCGCCCCAGTAATCTGGGTCCTAATTTTACCCACCTCGGAAAGATATCAGCATGTCGCCCCCAACAATCTGTATCCTCATTTTACCCATCTCGGAGGATGGAAGGCTGAATTTTTACATGTATCAGATGAAAAGGGTTTAGAGCTTTGATTCTGGTCCAAGCCCCCATCTTGAGTGCAGATGAAATGAGTTATAGCATGTGCCTTTTAATGATGTGTTAGTTGCCACTTGATACCATACCAATCTCCTTCTGATCCTTGGGAGAAAGGAAAGCCAACAAAATATTTTGCATAACATGGAAGAGTCTGTTCAATTAACTGCTTACCAAAGCTGCTCCATTTCTGCTAAATCTAACCTTTCCCTAGCTTGTGTTCACTTAAGAAGCTAAATTACAAAACAAACAAGATTAAAAACAAAACAACATGTTGTGCAAATACAGCTACTCAGTCTTTAACTGACTCATGTAAGATGTGAACTGAATTATAGAATGTAGTTCTTAATGTACATTTGAATCCAGGAATTTTAACTCTTTTGCTCTTGTACACATACTGTATATGGAATTTTGAGACTAATTGGTTGCTACAAAAGACCTGTGGAGTGTCACAAAATGCCTATGGCTAATGAAGAGCATCCATTTACCTACCAATCTTCAACCTTCATTTGTATCTTTTTTTCTTTCTCATAACTATTTACAAGAATACGTTAAGTCATACACCAAAAGCTAAGTGCTTGCTATATAGATTATGGAATAAAAATGGTGGATGCCATATACTTGTGTCAGTTACCTCAGGGCATATTAATATTTTTAAGGAGAAGGTGGGGTATCAATATTTTTGGTTTATCTGTATATTTTAATTAGGTGGCAAGGGAGCTAGTAAGCACCAAAGCAATTCTCCGGCATGTGGGCATCTCCAGGTTCTTCAATTCCTCTAGAGAATTAGGATGGCAAAGGATAATGTGTTAACGGTTGAACTGCTTATATCCGAACATAACAAATGGCTACTCAGGATTAAACCATCCATTTCCTTTTGCTAATGTGTTCACATTTATCCTATGAAAAGAAATGATTTTAATTTTCCTTCATTACATGCCATCAGCTCAATTAACCATTATATTTGTAGTAAATGCTGGCAAATTATTACATTCTCATTTTGGCTTGCCTGGATATTTATGTCTATTAGCATTAATTTATTTGCATTACTTGGAATTTCTTTTCCTCTTTGAGAGCAGCATGCACTTTTTTTCTCTCTGAACAATTTCTCTGTGTTTGCTGCCATTTCAATATTTGCTTACTAACATTTAATATATTTTGCTTTTTTATTTTGCTGACAAAGTTGCATTGATGAAAGCTGATTTGCAAGGTAGATGCCCTTGTGTATATTAAACAAGACTGAAACCCATACAACGCATTGAGAACCTTCAGCCACTTCTGTGCGTTGTAGCTTATTTTCCTCCTCTTCCCATTAAAATTGTGGCACAGAGAACCATCTTCTCCCAGGATACACTGAAATATAGGCTTTCAGTCTTGTGTCTTTTTTTTTGTATAGTGATTGCTTCAGTGCTTTGAACATGCCTCTTTCTTTAATGTTTTATTTGTTTGTTTCTCCCAGTGGTCTAATTATGATCTTTAGAAATAGAATAGTTTTGTTTCTCATGTGTGAATGTCATTTATTTTTTTAGCATGTTGGTGCATAGTTGACTGATTTTTCCTCTATCTATCTACCTTGTTCTTCAAAACCTGCATGGGACAATTTAAAGCATGTAAAAAGATACTTGCCAACATTCCTGCTAATGAGAAAATATGTTTTTTTAATTTTAAAAAAAAGCCAAACCAAAGGTCTTCTGACTGTCAGTAGCTATAGCTGTTCATCAAATCATTGTCTGAATAGCCATATTTTTCTTTTCCTTGCTTGCTTTTAATATGACATGTGTGGCTTTATTTTTGGTTGTTTCTATTTTGTTTTTTTTAGTTTTTTTTTACAGTTTTATATTCTGTTTTCCGTAGTCTCTAGTAGAACTCATTGTTTTGGAGAAGATAGTTTATACATGTTAAAGTAAAATTAGAAATATATGCGAGAATCACCGCTTCCTTTTGCTTGAGTTACTTGCTTCTCTTATGTTATTATCATCCCAGATGAATTCATATCTTCATGTTACCAACAAAAAAACATATGACTCTACATATCTTGAATATTATTAATAATGTGTATTACCACCAATCCCCTTATCAGCTTTTTTCCATAATTTACTCTATAAACACGAGATGTTGGCAACTACCCTGTGTGATCCAATGACACATATGGTCACTCTGAATGACAGACCTTCATGTTCTTTTCTATGGTGTGTTTTCTTGTTAGGTCCCAGCACCACATGCCAAGAAGACTCTTGTGCCAACCAAGGTGTCTGCTTGCAGCAATGGGATGGGTTTAGCTGTGACTGTAGCATGACTTCTTTCAGTGGGACACTGTGCAATGACCGTGAGTACACGAATGACTTCCCTCTTTTTCACTCTCTTTAAAAAGCATGAAGGGTTCCAAACGGTTGTCTTGAAATGAATGTCCAAAAGGTCACATCAATTTAATAAGTTATAACCAATATATCTACCAAACTCTGCAATAAATACTAGGTGTTCCTGATATGACCGTAGGAAGTGTTTGACCAAAGTACAGAAATGCCTGGAATTGTGATTTTGGAAATTTCATCTATTACATGGATTTGAATAACACCCTGACATAAAATATATTAAATATGGGCATTTTATTCTTGGTATCAATTTCTTAACATTGGGCTGAGGTTTTTGACTTCTTTCATTTCTTGTTTCACTGAGATGTATTGTAACTTTGTTACATTATTCCACAAAGTTGAAATTACAAATGACAGTTCTTTCTTACTTTCCTACACCAGATAGGTTTAGGTGACCTGAAATATTCCATCAAATAATAACTTCAGGCTTTATTTCAGTTAAATGTCATGTGAATAAATTTTGGTATCACTTATTAATTCTATAACCTTTAGGGATAGAGGAACTGTGTTTTTAGATGTTAGAATCTTCTGACATGAGTCAATACAATGATGAACAAAAGTCACAATACATATATTTGCTATCCTAGTACATAATGAATTTATGTTTAGTAATTTAGTAATCTCTACTAGAAAATATCTGGTGGGAGAATTTCCATTTCTGCTGTGAGTAAGATTAAGCAAGTCATTTTCAAGAAATCTTGGTATATTTCATCAAATAAACAAGAGCGGGTAATATGTGAGACATGAACACTAGTTTTCATTAAACCAATTTTTAAAACATTTGCAATCCTATATTTCCCTGTATTTGTAATTCAATTCTTTTCAGCTTCCATTATGGGACAATGCACTGGGACATATGACCACAAATGCAAGTGTGAATTTGTTAAATGTTTCAGTAAACTCCTGGAAACAGTATTAATTTATCTTTAAGTACACTACATTCTTAATGCAGACAAAGATAGGGAGTAAGAATAATTCTAAGAGAACAAATATGCAAAAAATGCTACACTTCCTGTCCTAACCTATCCTAAGAAAGTTGGTTTGTACTACCTTATTGCCTTTAAGAGACACATGCTTCTCTTTCTTAAAATAAAGTCTGGGTTTTTTTTAAAGATTAAGTTCAAAATGAGAGTTGATAGAGAAACCCTGACCATTATGGGAGCATTGAAACTTTTGCTTTTGACCACTGTGTGTTCATTGCTGTTCACTTGGCTCATGAAATGGTACAGATATTATTACTGTACTCAGGATGATATTTTCACAGTGTCAACCATGGTGACCTCAATTCATGGAGGCTTCACATTTGTATCACCTCTAGCTTTCACTTCAAGCCTCTTTCCTTTGTCCTTTCTTTCAAAGGACAAAAATATTATTTTTCTCCTTTGTATCCATTGCATAGAACCCGGGCAAAATCTACAAAAGTGATAAATGGAAAATGTAATGATTGAGAGAAATGTGTACTGAGATTATGCATCAATAAATGTCTGCCATATTCCAGCTTGAAAGGCCAGCATCAGATATACTAACAATGAAAATAACAATTATATTACTAAGGTGTAACTCGGCATTACATTGTTAGTATATGCCTCAAATTGCTGTCAAGATGCTTTCTTGAAGTGCTTTCCTGAAGGCTGTATAGGCCTGGTTGGGGAAGAATCGGCTTCAGATCAGCACAGACGAGACTGAATATCTGTGGGTTTTAGAATCCCCTGTATCTAGTAATTTGCTATATTTAACTCAATCTAGAGTGACCTTCAGTCAGAGCTTCTGTTTAATCTGGAGGTTCTCCTGAACTTTGTGTATTGCTTGAAGGTCAGTGGTAACCATAGCCAAGAGGGCTTTTGTTCAATACATCTGCACTACTCACACTCATATCTTAGTCACCACTCAATTAGATTATTGCAATGCACTCCATAAAGGACTGATTTGAAGAGAATTTGGAAGTTGCACTGGTCCAGAATGCAGCAGCACTGGCAGTAGCAGCACACCTCAGTAAATCCATGTAACACTGTTGCACCGGTTCTCAGTAGGCTTCCAGGTATAATTCAAGGTGCTAGTTATCATCTTTAAAGGCATATGTGGCATATGGGCATGCTATTTGCAGGCCCACCTACTCCCAATGGTTTCTGTCTATCCCAACTACATCTGGCAGGATGGGCATGCTCTGGCTCCCCTCAGTGAAGGAATGTCATGTGATGGGGTCTCACCTGCCTTATGGAACAGTCTCCCCTCAGAAATGCTTCAGGGGGAAAACTGATTCTGTTGGCCTTCAGGAAAGCAGTGAAAATCTGACTCTTACTCCATACACTGGAGCCAGGATGTTGAGAGAAATGACATGGGTGATGATGGATGTGTGGGATTTTTTTTCAGGGCCTTAATGTTTTTCATTGTTTTAAATGATTGTTTTGTAATATTGAGCTTTATTTTGTTTGCCGTGCAAAGTTCCTTCTGGTAGATGAGTGTCATTTAAAAAAATGTACTTGCCATAGGTCCTTTTCATTAGGAAATGTTATTTTGTGGGAAATAGCAATCATGCTTTCTTTGTCGCAGCATCTGCCCTATGCAATAGAAAGTACTCAGAGATCTAGATTGCCCAAACCTTGTTGATGTTCTGCAAGGTGCTAAAACTTGGATCAAGTATCATTCTTGGTCGAAAATATTATAGTGCAGTTAGCAGATGTGTTTGGTTGTACAGATCAAAATCAGATTAAGTATTATTACTATTATTACTATTATTATTACTATTACTATTTTAAGGTTCCGTCTGGTATATTATGGCTTGGGTTTAGTTAAATCATTTGTGCACTGCCCAAATTTAGTTTAATCATTTGTGTACTGACTTAATGCTGTGAGATGGGTGGCTATATAAATTGTTTAGGTAAATAAATGTTATGTCTTACAGTTCTTTCAAAGTCAGTATTTTTCTGATTGTAACTGATCTAAGGCAAAGTGTAAGAATGTGTTAGATAATGAAACCTGCAAATTTAAAGTTAATTAAATCAAGCTAACCAAATAATTCAAAATGATATATACTTTTTTAAATAAATATTGGCTATGTAGTTTCATTGCTAAGCAATGAGTCAAATATTTAATAATGATCATGAATGGATGAAATGATGAAATGATGAAAAAAAAGTCTTCAGAGTTCAAGAGTTTTCAGAAAGAACACTTGAAATATCATAGATAATACATTTACTTGAAGATAAATCCTAATATTAATTCTTGGAAACTTGGGGAAATTTGTTGAAAATATTGTTTATTTTGTCCATAAAATCTTACAATAATAACATAATAGAATTCAAGTTTTATGCTTGTATATTCCTAAGATTATCTTTTGTTTGGTTATGACTTTGTTAAGGAGACAGGAAAGAATAGAAAATAGAACTTGTAGTTGTTAACAGTATGGGCTAAGAAACTGTTTTCAAAAAAAGAGCTAGATAGTTGTTCCCCTGAAATCCTAATCAATAGTATTTGGATCCTCAAAGAACCCTTAAGAAACTCTAAGAGAATAGAGACAATCTCTTTGAAAAATTACAGCTAGTTTCAGGAAATATATTTTGCTTATATATCTTGTGCCTAAAGTATAAGTAACAGAAAAGTACAAAATAGTAAAGCTTTCTCAGAAGAGGAACTATACAATATTTTAAACTGTAGTTGGCTAGTTGGGATTACATCCTATTAAACTCAATAGGAAGTGCTTCTGAGAAACCATATATAGGCTTGCACCACTAATACTACTAGGCCAGTATCAAGTACACTTGGGTATAATAATAAAGAACAGAGACCCATTTGCTCAGTGGGCAAAGCAATCCTCAGAAAGAAGAGTATTTGAGTATTTAAATATATGACATTACCAAGTTGTGAGATAATTCCATCCATGAAATAAACTGAAGTGATTCTGATGTCCTGCTAAAATCCGTAGCATCTGTTAATGGGTATGACATTGCTTCATTGTGCTGTTAGAAATCTTTGCTGGACATAAACATTCTCCCTTTTCATGGTGCAGTCCAATATTGATCCCTCACCTTCATCTGCATAGATAACTGATACGATCCTAACTATATGTCAGGGTTGCAAATTGGCTTGCATAGCAACTCCTTCTTACAGTCATACAACTAGCAATGGTAGTAAGGATGTGGGGAGGTTATGGGAGTAGGAGTTAAAGGAATGCCAAGAATGCCAGTTTGAAGTCTGGGACAGTGCTAGCTAGCCTCCCATGGTTGTTTGCTGGGGTGATGCCTGCCAGAACAAAGAACCTGTTCCCCAAACAAAAAGGAATGCAAGTGATTGGATAGTGAATAACAACTATGGGAAGGCCAAGGAAGAAAGGGAAAGTTAATTATGCTTTTTTGCGCATGAAAATATCAGAGGTGGTTCCGCTTTTCTTCTGTAACCATTTTAAGCTCCAGTAAATTGTACTCTTGGTTAAACAATGGCCCAGGTGCCCTTCTTTGCTAGCTAAATGAATGGGGCAGTTGACATTATGACCAGATTAGAACCACAGAAAAAATGGCAGAAAGAGCAGCACTTTTCTAGTGAATAATTCAGGAACTCTCTTTTCATTGATGCTAGCAAAGACCTAATTACAGTTTGAATTATAATATATAACTACTGAGGCACTATGGACAGTTAGAATGGTGAAGGCTATTACAGCAAGAGAGAAAGTGGTCCATGATGGATCTTCATAATTGCCAGTTGATAGGCATGGGCCCATTTATCTCTAAAGTCAGCTTGTTGACCCTGAAGGTCTAAATACTTTCCCCCTTTTATTGCAAAGGAAACATTGTAAATATATAGTGATTGACCTTTGATCACGTTTTTCTTTTCTCTTTTGACAATGGGACTCATGTAGTTACAAGGCTAATGCAATATTAGGAGGTAAAATACAATGAGAAGAGTTATATATTGTTCAGCACAAAGACAACCAGTAGGAGAAAAAAAAACTATTTCAGAGAACTAGGATTATATAGGAAACTGTGAAAAAGACACATAATGATTACTTTTACAAATGGCTCCTTTGAGGAGAGAGAAAAAAGTCTTGTAAAAAACAGCCCAAGTATTAATAACAGCAGGATTTTTGGTGTCTGAGCTGTTCTCTTAAAACAGCCAGATTTTATATAAGGATAGGATTGAAGATGCTCCTTACCTAAAATTAGATCATCTGTATCAAATGTTCTCCTTCCTTTTTGAACGAAGTATGAAGTTACTGCATATTTCTGATTTCAGAATATACTTCTCCAGTGTAATCATAGCAAGATATGTAGTGGCTCGGTCTCATTAAATATCATCTTTGTGGAATGGGAACTGTCAAAACATTGATAAATGTTATCTCATGGTCAGTGAGGCATACTGGGCTATACTGCAGCCTGAGCATTGTCCTTTTAACAAAAAGGTACTTAGGGAAAATATTCACCATGGAGATTTAGTGAACAGTTTCTTAAGCAGATTTTTTTAGAGTTATGGGGAAAGAACTGGATCTTAACTGCAGTTCAGATGGAACGGGTTGCTATGGGCCCAGAAGGGCATATTATTCCATGCACTTGGTGAGATTCAGTGTGATATCATACTTGAGAAGTTGGCCTGAACCAAGGACACACAAGGACAAGTTCAGTTTAAGCCTATTAAGTAAATTGGGTAACTTTGGATCAATCACAGATGCTTTACCTACCAATTGTTATGATGGGGGAAATTAGAAGAGGAAAGGCTCCTGAAAGAGATGCAAGTCATAACTCTCATATATCAAATAAAATTTTAGAGATGGTGTACTTCATAGGAAAACATCTGGGAGGTGTATCTGCTTTTCATTGCAATAGCAGCTTGTCAAAAAAGCATTTCATCCCTTTTTTCTCTCCAGTGCCCTGGTTCCAACTCCAATCCTCCCTGCAGCTGCTACTAACATATTTTTTTTTGAAAACCATTCCTGGATCTCTTGAATTACCAAACAAGCCACTGCAAGATGAGATTGCCCTTATTCACACAATACATCCCTCAAGAATGACAAGAATCAGTACTGCAGCTGATGGAACATGCCCTTGGATCTTAGCTTTAGCTGTGAACTTTCCCTATTTCTTATTTTCTCAACTAAGCCTTCTGATAGGGAAGACTCTGAAATTTATTTGTGAAAAAACTTGAAGCAAGAAACATTAAGTTGCATACAGTATATATAAATAGGATGTAACCCAATCTTCTCCAACTTGATGTCCTCTTCATTTGTGTTGGCTTACAGCTCCCCACGGTTATAGAAAATTGTGGGAGCTGCAATCTAGTACAACAGCAGGCACTAGTACAGCCAATTCTTCCTTTTTGTATAACTACTTCTTAGGTGTCTCTTATTGCAGATCTACTAATTGAGGGATTTGGTTGTTGATGTAAGTAATTTTATTTATTGACACATAATCCTCCTGATCAACCTTATTATGAAGCTAAAGTCAATAATAATTCTACTCCACATTAATATTCCAAAGGAATAGAATTTGATTACTTCTGCCTATTGTTTCTTTTAGTTGTTGCTACTTATAACCCATCCCAATCCCAGAGGATTCAGAAGGTGGTAGGCACTAACAAAATGCAGACAAAAACAAAAATAACTCACAACACAATAGAACTATCATCCAAAAAAAGCAAACACATTCAAGATAAGCTCCCACAATTAATCAACTGGGAATTGTATGACTTTCAGAGGGATGGGGGTTGATATTTCACAAAGTGGGAGTTACCTCAGATGAGGCTTACCTCTCACTCCTACTCCATGTACTACTTGAAACTTTGGGACTTTCAACCAGTTGTTGCTGGATGACTGGACCAGATTTAGTTCTGGTGAAGTGGCTGATCTATTCTAATGCTGCCCCATTTAGGGCTTTATAGGAAATGATTAGAACTTTCAACTGAGCCTTGAATCTTACTGGCATTCAGGAAAATTATTCTAATGTAGGTGTAATTGTAAACTGTTGGGGTTGTCCCAAAGTGGCCACATTTTGTATTAATGCTATCTTTGAGAGCATCTTCAAGAGCAGTACCAGATACAGTCTAATTGGGTGATGACTTAACAATATCAGGATATCCTGGCTCAGGTAGAATCATAATCAATGCAAAACTGGTCAAATAACTCCTGGGCATGACTTTTATTTGCTGCTTAAGAGCCAAGAGTCCAAACAGACCCTCAAGTCACAAACAATCTCCTTTAGGAGGAGAAAGACCCTTTCCAGAATTGCTGGATTGCTGTTATTGGAATGTTCATCTATTTACTGACAACCAGCAATTCCAGTTTTGTAGGATTTGGTCTGAGCTTGTTGCACCTTATCCAAATCCTTACAGTCTCCAGCCTATTAAATTATCCTTCTCCATCTTAGAGTTCTATAATTTTGTTGAGGCTTCGGTCTTTCTATCTGTTAGCTAGGAATTCTATAAATCACAGATCACACACAATACCATTTAGAAAAATTGCATTGGGTAGTGTATCCAGTATCCATATACAATGAGAATTTGTCTCTGGGTCTAAATATATTATTATATTCAGTGGTGGAATGCTGCCAGTTTAACAACTGGTTCAGTGATTGCATGCTTTGCTGCGCACGCGCGTGCAGTTTTACAAATACTAACCTTCTGTGTTACCACTTGGGAGTATCACAGCTGAGGGGTGGCAATCCGCTCTGCCGTGCCAATCAGCTGAGAAGATAAAGTTAAGTAAAACACAGGAACTGATCGCCAGAGCTACCAGTTCATCCAAACCAGTCCGAACTGGTAGAATCCCACCCCTGAATGTATCTACCATTAGATATTTACAGAATGTATGTCCATCACTGCAGAGTTTACAATAAGTGGTTGGTACAAATCTATGATTAGATTAAGAATCTAAGAATAACATTTTTTTAATTTATTCAATGTACATGTCACCCATCTCATTGTTCCAAATTTGTAGACAGTCTTGAGCCTTTCACTCTCACCTGGGAAGAGACCATGGTGGCTCAGAGGTAGAATATATATATTTTGCATATACAAAGCCTGAACTTCAGTCCCTGACAGCTCCCTCTTTTAAAAAAAATGTTGTTACAGTTTTTAAAAGAAAGTATAAAAACTAATACTAATACACAATAATGAACACAAAGATAGTCAAAGAGAAAGAAAAAGAAAACAGTTCAGAAAAAGAAATAAAAAGATAAATAATAATAGAAAGAAAAACCTTCCGATTTCCTTTCAGAAAATAGAAATACAGTATAATTACAAAGTTATCTTTACTCTTTACTGTGGTTAGGGAAAGAAAGCTCACTTTCTAATCTATTTTTTTAATCATCAAAACCACAAATCCTAAGTTCATCTTTTCTGTTTCATGAAAAAAAATCTATAAGGGATCTACCAGTCCCATTAACGAGATAATTATATAAAGGGATGGATTTTTTTTCCTGAACAGAACTGGTAGAACTCTACTAGAAAGGCAATAATCTGAATTTGTATAAGACAACTTCTTGTATTCTATTCATTGACATTTTCATTTACCTCTGATCTTTCAATTGTGAAGTTTTAATTTATAAAATGATCCTATAAAGTTTTTAATTTAATTAAGCTTAAAATTCCACCATCTGTTTGGCTGAAGGGTCATGATATGATGTTCAACTAATCATTGTCTTTTAAATCACAGAATATAATTGTTTCTATAAACCTAGACTGTTAAGGAAATGTGGGGATTTTTCAAAAATAGAACTAAAATCATAGGGTAGGCACTGGGATTGAGCTCCCAATGCTATTTTTTCTAATTTTTTACTATTTCTTGAATCCAATCTGTGTCTGTCACCGGGACCAGAGGTTTTGTCTTCCAAGCTTTCAGAAGTATCCACAGGACATAATTTCTGGTTAAATAAATATATCCTTCAAAGGAGAAGCTTTCCACCATCAAGTAATTAATCCCATTGTCAAGCTGTTCCTACTAATAAAACATTTTTTTTGTAGTATTGCTTTCTGGGAGTACATAAAGTGTGTCAGCCCTGGAGGCCATCTTTTACTTTGGATCTTCAGGGTTGCCACACTTAGTGGGTATGCTGTGGGAAAATGGGAGGGGGTTGGATAGAGTTGGAGTGAGATATATATAGCCATAACAACATTATTTTTCCTGGAAGTCAAGGATGTTCAGCCTGCACCTGGAGAGGTGTGACTGGGAGACATCTCCAGTTGGGATAGTGGTTTGATTGTACCATGTGATGGACATGTGGGTGCAGGGGAAGGGGCTTTGACTTTCCTTTGGGTGAGGAAAATCTGGGGGGCTTTCAGATTCGGGTTTTCCCAGATGTGTCAATATGACATCTCTAATAAAATGTAACTTTGAGGAAAATGCATGCCTCAGAGTTTTACTTCTGTTGGGGGTGTACTTGGAACCCTGACAAAGTGGCTACTTTCTTTTCTTTGATAGCCCTCCAGATATTTGAAGAATATTAACTCATCCTTATTTTTGTATTCCTGCGACCACAAATTGAGTACCCTTTTTTCCTCTCCCTTCTGGAAGACTTTTACCAGCCCTTCCTTCTTAAACTCTGTTCCATATCCTCCCATTCACAAAAATAGGTTCCACTGACACTTGAGATCAATTTTCCTTTTTTTCATGATCTGGACCACCCTGTCATGTGACATTTCTTTGGGAATAAATTGATTTCTTGGAAATAAACTGGCTCTGTTTAGTCTTACATTTTCCTTTTAGCCTTTTTTTTATATTCTCCTTCTCTCTCCCCCTCCCTCCTTCTTTTTAAGTAGAAAAGGCATATTTAATGGGCTTTCGTCTAGAAATCCCTTAGGTAAAAAGTCTTTATGGATGGAAAATATTCAAAGAGATAGTATCTCAGTAATTGAATGTAGTACCAGCTATAATGAAAAACAGATTTAGAAAAATCAGTTTTCCTTAATCAGCAGCGGTATGTTAGATCAAATTCCAATAATTTGGGGCTCAAATTTGGAAGTTATTTTAATTTTCTGATTCTCATTAATCCCAATAAATTATGAGAAATAATTTTTAGAAGATATACTTCAATGTCTTATAATCTTCATCCCTCAAGACATATGCATATCTGTGATTTCACCCCAAAGCCATTATCATTTTCCAGGCCTAAATCACTACTGAATGGTACTACTACCAGTACTTAATTTAAATGACTGAATGTGGCATTGTTAAGGAAACAGCTAACTTCAGAGATAATGTTCTCTTTATAACCTCAGGCTTGAGCTACAATATTTTCTGTACAAAGTAATATTTCCCTCCTGCAGAAGATATAGTAGGGCAGATAAATGCAAAGGTGGTGGAGGAGGGATTGTAAATGCTTGGAAAGGCTAGCAATACAGAGCATTGTTTTTGCTTAATTTGTATAAAATTTCATGCTGTTACCTTCATCAATATACCCATTTATATAGAAGATTTCCCTCTTGTATACCAGGTGATCCTTAACACAGTCTTTTTACCAGCCCAGAAATTCTCAATGATTTAGAGGGCAAGGCTACACTTTTTATAGAATGAAATAAAGAAATGCAGATCACTGAAACCAGATTTAGATATTGAAAGTGTGCAATCTAAGCACACTTTATTTCTTTCTATAAAAATTTTCTCTAAAACATTTTTATCATTTATCCTGAAAGTAACACTTAAGACTTATTGAGACTTTCTCGGTTGGTAAAAACACTGTGTTGAGAAGCCCGTCATCTGGGATACAAGGAGAAAAATCTTCTATGTAAGTAGATCTAGGAGGCTCCACTGACATAACATCATTCGTTGGAGCAATGCAATATGCAAAATTGTTGTATGCAGCCACAAGAGCTGGCAGCTGGCAGGCTGCTTATAATTCTGCTCTTGATTGTCTTGCTGCCAAGTCACAATTCAGCATTTTGCGGAGAACCACTGGTGTATGTTCACAAAAGTTCATCATAGGTTTTACAGCAGTCATCAAATTCTGAAAGAATATTAAAGATGTGAGTTTATATTTCTGAAAAAGGCATAAAAATCAGTTAATAAGTATGAATTACATGGCATCAGGTGGCTATCTGAATGCTAGTAAAAACAATATTTGTTTTATGACCATCAACAGGAACATAAACATAAACAACATCTACATACCATTCAAAGGAGATAGTCCAAAAGCAAAAAAGACCAAAACATCTCCTCACCAGCAACCAACACCCACATGAGCAGAGATTAACACTAAGATTAACATTAGACCAACAATCAAGCAACAAACAATACCCCAATCAAGGAACTGCCCAAACAAGCTAACAGTGAACGACTCAACTGAAGAACTCCAAGACCACTCCCACCAACACTGACAGGCAAGCCACCAAATGAGAGCAAACCCCACTCCCAACTAGCAGTGATGATATCACCTAGTTTAGTAATGAAACATTCACAATAAAACAACCAAACTCAGAGAGCAACAAAGATAGTTTATTTATTGTAGCAGCTCCTAGGCTTGTTAATTGTTTACTTTCTCAAATTCAAATATTATCCTGTTAATTTTCTGTTTTAATAAGGGAGGGGGATAAAATATTTGATATCATTGTATAGACTCCAAAATCCTTTTGCATTCTGATACCCAGTTTAACTTGAAAGTATTTTGAAAGGAGAAGCAAAAGGGGAAAAAAATGTTCCTATTCCTCTTCAAAATGGCCCAGAGGCAGAAGAGAGGGGTAGTAAAAATTATTGGAAATAAGAGAAAAATAAGGAAAGGTTTGAGGGAGGGTATGGAAGTTATTGTAGCTGAAAACTGAGATTATTTAGAAAGGGTTATTTGAGGTTATTGAGGAGAAGGTTATTGTGTTTCACTGTTGGGGACAAGATTTTGGAGAAATAAGAAGGAATTATACCTTGAGGTCCTGCTGTGAGAGTTATGGTTAAACAGTATATACTTTTTCTAGCACAGGAACAAAGGCTGACTGGAATTTGAACACTGAGGCAAAGCCAGAGACAGTCTTTACAGTTACAGAAAACTGAATGGAGTTTGTGTAACATGAGGAGAGACAGTTAAATCTGTTGGCGGCATCCAGGACAGTTTGTTTTGAGGAGATGTATGACTACAGCCATAGATGAAATGTGAAAATGGATTAGTAGTAATTGGAGGAGTGTCAAAATTTGGTTAAACTGGACTGAACTGAACTGTATATTGTGCTGTATGGGTTATTGTGCTGTATGCTGTATGGTGTTTTGCAAATGGTCTAAACCATGTGACTTTATATTGGGTTCCATAAAGTTTCCGCTAGGCCAGAAATATTTTTTTTTCCTTTCCAGGACCTGGTATCCTTTTTGCATAAGCAGAGTCAGCTTTGGGTAAATATTTTTTGATGGATACCACTGTTTCCTGGTGACTCTGACACACTTGACTGAAGAAAACTGAAATGAATCAGTTCTTCAAACAGGGCCAAATGATGGTATAGCTACCATTGTAATATATCATAGTGATTCTGGTATTGTATTATTCTGTGTTACTGTGAACACTGCATTACTCTGGAATACTGTGGGAACGTTACAGAATCTCTAATTTAATATAAATAGTAGCTGCTTTGTGGTGTTTGGAGCTGTATGGAAAAAAGGAAAATTCAGTACCAGCATCAGAGATGAATTTGTATAAAAGTTGCATAACAATGGTCTCCCAAATGTTGCTGGCCCTTTCAAAAGTTTGCTTGGAAATTTCCAATTGGTATTGGATATATTTTTCTGCTGTATATCTTTGCTTAAGAAAAATGGGCTTGATATTCAACATAATAATGTTGAAATGTAAAATATAATTCCAATGTAATGTTAATATTTTGCAGTATAAAATGTGCTAATGAATGTTTGCTTCGTGCTACTAAAGACCCTTAAGGATTAAAACAATTTTTTTTCCTGGAGTTTTATGATCCTTAGAGCTGCCTTGGTATTATGGCCAGATTCAAATAGAAGATTAGGATTAATTCCTCAGACCATTCTATTTATGAAGGCCCCCTTACTCCATCCAGCTCATACACATATTGAAAAGCATGTAAGAATGAGTTGCAATACATGTTTCTCTCCACTTAGATCAAACATTTACTTTTATAACAATAAAAATAAAAGCTAGCATTCCATTATTCTCTTTCCCAATGCTTGTACACTATTTCAGCATTTCCCAGGCTGAAGCTTTGTCATAGGGGAATAAAACCTATGTCTAATACTTCATAGTATGTTTATGTTCAGATAAAACAATTTGAGCATAATTGCAGAGTAGAAAATCAACTGATGGTAGTAGCGTGATGATGGCATATCAAAATCTGTGACTGTCAACATGTGGTTCTTATAACTCAAGCTGTCTCACATTGGCTTGTTCATGACCACCATCTGCAGTGTTTTCCAAGCACCCTGGAACAAGGCTGTTTGGCTAGATGAGCATTTCATCTGATTAAGTTTGACAGTTCTTCTGTGAGTTATTCATTCTGAATGACATAGACATTGACGATATCCAAATAACTCTTGTTCAGAACAGATTTGACATGTCCAATATGGACTAATTAACTTTTAATGCTCCTGTGTCATGAGAAGTGCTATACTCTCCCAGGAGAAACTGTTTTAACCATTAACTATGAATATTGATGCTTCATGGTACCAGGTCAGAAAGAATCTAATCACATAAACAAACGTGTTAATACTGTGTGTTTCACAACATTTGAATGTAGTGTTATATTTATACTGTACAGATTTTGGGATGATGAAAGTGCATAAGAATTTCCAAAATCTCTATTTTTAAGTACATAGGCTTACCCCATGTTTCATAATGAGCCTGGGGTTATAAGAAGCAGATTGGAAGCAATTCCACTGATTTATTTTTAAAGGTGGGAAATCATTTCTTACTTGTCTGAATGCCACTCAGCTGCAGGTAAATTAGAATTCTACAGCTTTCAGATTGCCAATTAGAGCCAATTGTACTCTGAATGGCATTGCCTTGGCACTAAGGTTCTTACAGTTTTTCCCTCTTTCCCCCCACTTTGTTTCTGTTTCACGCCATCTCTGCTCCTTTACTAAAAAAGAATGTTTCAGTGGCTTGCTATAATTTTGGAAGTCTTGAATTCAGCTAAAACATAATTATTATTATTTAATTGAAATGAACAAAACAGCACTTTGGTATTTAGAACTAATCAGTAGCATTTCTTTGATTTAGAAATAGATTTTCAAAAGGGCACCAACTGACAGAATCCATTGCAGGAGGCTTGAAACCAAGTGGAGAATCGAGAAGAACCTCCAGAATTTCTTGTCACTATTGCTTCCCTCCTTCTCTCATGCTTCTTTCCTGAAAAAAATCAGTCTAGGTGTGAGTTTCTGTCTTGTAAATTAAAAATTCTGGCAATAACTTAATTTATCTTCTCTGCAAGCTCTTTATCTTTATTTACTTCCATTGTCAAGACTTAGACACATGCAAATGAATTAGCCCATTCTATGGAAGATCTAAAGAACTTATCCTCACACATTGAAGTCAAAAGAAAGCAAAAATTGCTTCTTGCTGCCTTTGATACAGACAGGTTTGTTGGCCTGAGTTCACTCTATATGATAAAACCAAACAAGTCACAAGTAAACAGCCAAAATGGAATGGGGGGTGGGGACCCATAGAAAAACACAATTTGATTTAAGAATTTTGGGGCTCAATAAAACACCATATTTCTAGTCATACACAGACCATGATTGTCTATGGAACTAGTTTTTTGCAAAATTAGATGCTAAAACGATGTATTCAAAATGAAATATCCATAGAACCTGAACTTAAAGATGTATTCCAAAGAAGCAATGGATAGAAATCTAAATACTCATTATATTTAAAACAATTCACAGAAAGAGGTAAGGTGTATGTTTGACTTGGCAGAATGAGAAAGAAATTGTTTTGTTTTTGAAATGCTATTTTTTTTCTTGCTTTCTGTCCCACAAATATTGCAATCAGTTTGTTAGTGTTTGAAGTCAGAGCAATATCACTTTCAATTTCAGCAATGCCAAACTAGTCAATAAGTCTTAACTCACTGTAAATCTCAAATAGCTTCTATTAATTTCAGTTTTGAAAAGTTGACTCTGCTGAAGCTGCTGAAACAGACAAGAACATTCTGATATAGACTTTAAATTTTGAAATATCAATTGGAGTTGTATATTCAAAATATACTGTCATACTTACAGATTACTATATATACTAAACACACACACAACATTTGCATGCATATTTTGAATATTAACAGGGAGTAGTATTTTTGCATTGACGTAGCAGGCACAGAATTGTTTCAAATATTTCAGAAGATGAAGGGACTCAAAGGACTTCTTGAGGACAAAAGAATATAAATTGTGAAAGATAAGCAGGGAAAAGCATATGGATGGTGAATTTTAATATGGGTAAGATCAGAAGATTGAGGAGAGAATAAAATATAAAAATAGCACTATGTGTAGTAACCTGGAGTCTATTGGATCCTAAATAACGGAAGAGGACATTTATGAACAATTAATCCATTTGTAATTGATTCTTACTCTAAGTCCCGAATATTGCAGAACTGCAAAGTTCAAAAGAATGGATGAAAGTGGAAATTGAAACTTTCTTCATCCCAAAAACTGAACTTAACAAAATACTATAGACCTGATGCTAATATATTTTCTAGACTGTATTTACTATCCCTTTCCATCACTTCCTGTAATTTGATTAAACAAATAAATTATGCGTTACATTCTAAACATCAGAGGTGGGTTCCTGCCGGTTTGGATGGATTTTCTAGAACTGATAGCGGGAATTTCCCTCCACTCGCTGAACCAGTAGCAACGGCCAGCTGGACACGCCCCCGAACCGAACATCAGCCAAAAAACAACCCTCTGCATATGCGCAAAGCCTTCTGCACATGCTCAGAGGGTTTTCACCCGGAAGTGCCGAGGGCATGTGTGAGCGTAGCGCACATGTGCACATGCACACTTCCGGCTTAACTCCTAACCAGTAGGGAAGGTAAGTAGAACCTACCCCTGCTAAGCCTAGGAATAACTGTGGCAAATAGGAAAAGCATGCAGAGCATGAATTCTTGAATTATTTCAAGCCCTCTACTTCCCTAGAGCAGCATACTGACTGGAGAATTCTGGGAGCTGAAGTCCTCACAACTTTAAGTTCTCAAGGTTGAGAAATACTGCCTTGGAATGATGCAGTTCCTTTGCATTTCAAAGAAGCAAGGCAAGGGATTTTCTGAAACAAGTTGTTTAAAACTCAGGACATACTCTTTGCTTAAATGTTTTACCTACCAGCTTGAGAATGGAAGCAACATAGAAGGCTTTCAAGAAATAGCCCTTTGGACTGATAAAGCAATCAAAACAGAATAGCATGACTTGCCAGAGAGTGAAATTATTTTTAAAGGATGGTTGTGTTCCTAATCTACCGATTGGCTGTTCTCTTGGAAATTCTGATAGATCTGTGGGCTGAAAATCCCCTCATCTCCATCTGATTATAAATTAACAAGGGGTTCTGTTAGCCACTGGATAGAATGACCTGTACAAAAACTCTACTGGCCAGAGTTTCTGAATTTCTGAGTGGAAAAGAAGAAACCATCAAGATCTTCTCTTCCATCTGGTGAAGCAGCTCAGGACAAGCATGAGCTACGTTCTTGGAGGTAGAAGGCTGGAGATAGGCAACCACAATGTCTTTGCTTTTCAGATCACTCTCCCAAAGACTGATGCTGCATTTATGAGCTTCCACTCTTTTAACCTTGTAAGCTGCCCAGAGTTGCCTTATGGCAAGATGTAAGACAAACAAACAAACAAATAACCAATGAAACTGCATATGCTGTGCTCCTTAACCTGGCCCTGAGCCATAGTTCCAGTCAGACATTAATTACTGATGAAACTACTACTATACTGATGAAACTACACATTATTTTATGCTTGGAACAATACAAACATAGTATAGCATATTCCTTGTTAAATAGATAGGTACGTCCATGATAATTAACGTGAACCCTTTTCTCTGAAAAGTCTTTCCATCTGACTGCCCGCAAGACATTGAATGGATTTGCTAAGATTTACAATTATCTTCTGCTTAGTTTCTCATTAATTTGTGGATGGATTGGCAGGTGACTGCCCATGGAAGTTGACTTAATGGTCGGCTTAAGAATGGAAGCAGCTGAGAAGCTGATCCCTTTGTAAGAAGAAAAATCAGGCACACTAAACTAACGATTACTTGAGATTTTATGTAAGGGTTTTTTTAACTGCATGATTAGAGTTTTATGGCATACCATTTGTACTCTTTTGCTCTTTTAAAATTTTGTAAGCTTTGTGCTTGGCAAAATAACTGCTGTTACAGTATACTTGTTACTTTTATATAGTGTGCTTTAATGCCATAAAATAGATGTCCCAGGGATAAAATTATCTGGTTTCTACTGCTATGTCTTGTCCTGAGGATTTGAACAGAGTAATCTTTCAAATATTTTTCATTAGTCACCCATCTTTTCCAATACTGCAGTTGGCTTGAAACATACAATACAATAAAAGGTAGTTAGTGCTTTTGGACATTTTTCTGGACATAGCTGGAGATGTAGCAATTGTAAAAATTGAAATAAATCCAGCTCAGAATTTTGCCAACTGAACACTAAAATCCTTGTGTTCAGGTCTACCTTCATTTAAGCCAACAAAATACAAAAACAATTTCATTAAAATGAAGAATGCTATTTTACTTTGAATGTCATATGATCAGTTCACATATTATATGTCATACGGGGAGTTCAAACTATGAAACCATAGCTTCTTCAATGTACCACAACTACATGTAATTTATGAACCCAACTCTGCTGAAAAAATATATCAGAACTGTCTACTGCTTTACTACTCTCTATAGTTCTAGGATAATTCCAAACCTGGCATGCCAAAGATGCTTTGAGACTGCCAGAGCAACCAAGCAGCATGTTGACTAAGAATTTTAGCAGCTATAGTCCCAACACACCTCAAAGATATTAAGTTTAAGAAGATATGAAGCTTGGGTATTATGTCAATGGCATGGACTGAGATTTACAAGTGTCTCGTTCTATTATTTATAGCTGATATTTATGAACCTATCTACCCCCATGAGGAGAAATCAATAAAGGGGAGTATCTCTCAGAAAAGCCCGGCTCTGCTGGTAATTGAACTGTGTAATGAACTACAAGAGCTCAGCATGAAGCATAGGTTTCTTTCCAGATCATCTCGCTTAACATTATCACAGATCCAGACGTTTAGATAATTTGAGAAGGATCAGACTCTGGGGATCCTTGTGTGTGCTGAGGAAAAGGCTAATAGTATATGAACCTTTTTTTTTTCTTTAAAAGCTAGATGTGTTTTTATTGCGTGAAGGACTGTCTGATTAAACATCAGCGATCGGCTATGTAAAACTGGAAAACCAATTCAACGAGAAAATAACAATTATGGAGATATGCTTCTTTTGTGCCATATCATTAGAATATTTAGAGGTAGAGCAAGTAATGTAATACTTTCCTGGCTATTCTGACAAAGGGTTCACTTTTAACCACAGTTGTAATATTTGATTCATCATTAATGTCTATCACAATGTTTTCCATTTCACAGTTAACTCATTTTTTAAGTGAAACAATTTAATACAACCTTTCTGTTTCCCAAATGATTCCATTTGTTGTTGGTGGTGGGGTGGTGGTGGTGGTGTTAAATGCTGGTATGTTTTTCAAGGCAATAGTCTGAATTATTAAAACATCATGTACTCTGTAAAGCTGAGATAGAAACCTGAACCACTGTCAGAATGCGACAGATTAGCTTTTACTAGTGAAAAGCAATATGTGTATATTTAGAGAAAGATGATATCATATAAATATATACAATTTATTGTATGTGTGTGTGTGTGTGTGTATACGTATGTGTGTGTGTGTGTGTGTGTGTGTATATGTGCATACACACACACACATATATATATTTCATATGGCTACCGAATCATTAACTTGTGATGGATGGCCATATAAATTGAAATAAGTGAATGAATGAATAAATAAATAAATTATGGTATATTAGAAAAGCATTAAGCCTTACATTAAATACTGTGCGTGGTACTCATGTCGGTGACTGGATGACATGTGATTTCAGCTCATTGGCAAAAAGAACACATCAGAAGGAAGTGATGTTTTGTGATCTCTGTTTCCATTCTTTCTACCTGCAGTGTAGTCAGTGGGTTGTCATAAGTCTAAGCACAGAAGCTGAAGTCCTCCAAGCTGTAAATTGTAAACACCTCTGTGGTTCAGTGAAGTTATTTATTTATCCTCACAGTATGCTGTTTTGATAGTGAGGACTTGTCTGTTGCAATTGAAGGGTTTTCCAGAAAAATGTGACTGTCATCTACAGCTGTGTGAATCTTCAAAGAAGTGCTGTGTTTCAGTGGAGGCTTGAATGAACCATCCTTCACAGGAGCTTAGCAAAGCAGCATGGCCGCCTCTCTTCTGGTAGCAGTGACCAAGTTGCTTATCTTTGCTCTCCTTTGCAACAACCCTTTTTCAGTTTTTGAACACTGTTTCTCAAGCTTTGGGGAACCCTATGGGAGAACTTTGTCTTGTATTTGCCGGTATGCCCCGTGGCAGAGCCTTGTATGCAGACAGGGTAATTCTGCAGGAACCACTTTCACCTTTAGCATTACCAGGGAAAAGACAGGAGAAGCTTCATGGCAATATGTTGATTCTGTGTTTCAGCAGAGATGATCTAACTCACCCAGCAGAGCCTAATTGAAAGATAAATCAAAAGTGCTAAAGAAATGAGGGCTGAAATGTCTGTTAGTCAGTCAATGGGATATGTTTCAGATTGGATAGGAACTTTTTTTTTTCTGTTTATCCCTAACAATTTATAGAATCAAAGCTCATTAGGTTACATCTTCTTTCATAGTACATCGTAACTTAGTTTCATAAATCAAATGGGACACATTAACTCTCAAATTTGAATGGAAGCATTTTTTCTGCTTTTTTCTTTTCAGTGTAGTAAGTTGTCAGGAATATGGACACCATATAAAATACAAAATAATTTCACTTAATTATTAATTAAATTAAACTGAGATGCCCTATTTGTTTATTGCACACTTTATATGATGTGTTTGGGTATGTGTGAATTCACACGTATATCTAATTACGTGAGCAGAGGTGCTGCTGATTTCAGCTTATGTGAAACTGAATTGAAAAAGAAAAGAAGAAAGAAAAAGAATAGAAAAGGAAAAAGAAAAGAAAAGAGATATGTATTTATTTAGATCAAAAGACTGCATTGTCTCAGACTTCTAGAAAGGTGAGACATAGCCAGAATTTTTGGTCTCATAATTTTTGCAACTTATACTTTGTGATCCAGAATCCCGGATTTTTCTGTATATGAAAAGGAACTGCTTTCTTTCTTTCTTTCTTTCTTTCTTTCTTTCTTTCTTTCTTTCTTTCTTTCTTTCTTTCTTCCTTCCTTCCTTCC
>JANHFT010001490.1:23595-36430 GCA_032467955.1 Pseudoxenodon macrops
AGGGTTTCTTGCCTAAGCAGGGGGTTGGACTAGAAGACCTCCAAGGTCCCTTCCAACTCTGTTATTCTATTCTATTCAAACTAGCAAAGAAGACAGGAAATACTATAAGTAATAACTGGCATTCAGTTCTCCCATGCATCGTGTATTCTTTGGGATTATGAATTTTGTGCACTCTCTCCAATATGAGATGAAACAGAATAGCATTCTTAAAGGTTCCAACTGTTTGATGGCAATTGTTTTGCCTGTGAGCGAGCGAGGTTCCTATTAATGCAATTTAAAAACGTGTGCGCAGGGAGAATAGAAATCATGTCCAACCTATCATTAGAGTCAGGCACAGTCTCAGCGGGAAGGTCTAAGTATCATAAAAAGGGCAGAAAATGGTTAGTCATTTAATGGATTTTGACTATCAAAGAAAAGGAAATGCACTTCTGGGATTTCCTGTTACATGTGAAAAATATCTTGGCTGCTTTTCAGGACTATGCACTTTGATTAGGGAAGGGGGGGAAATGGCTTCCCCCCTCCCCCCCCACACACCCCTGTTATTCTCATTAATCACTGAACAGCCCCAAATACTTTTTTTTTTCCTGAGGGAGGGGGAGAAGCACGAAATAATAGAAAATTGCGGATGAAAGGAAGTGTTTAAAGACCCACATTCCTGATCCCTTTCATTTAAAAAACAAACGCCACCTAATCCCCTCCCTATTACATGACTGAGGCAAATCCAGATTGTCAATGGAGGCTCACCCATAGCTTGTGGGGCACATGTGGGCCTCAGGTGCTCCTTTGGGGGAGGGGGAAACATTATTTGAGAGAGGCCCACCTCCTTTTTCTGCTGTGTAGTTTGCTGTTAGATGGGGATAAACTAATGACTGTACAAACGGGAGAAACAATCATCTACAGCGTTACTGAGAGGGAACAGCAGGAGGCTTCCCATGGAATCAATGAGCATTCACAAGATCACTGTTAACCTTCTTGGCATTACCATCAGGGGAGTAGGAATCTAGACCATGATAGGGCAGGGGAAGCAAGGGAATGGTTAAAGCTTTCTACACTACAGAGCACTACAGAAAGAGAACAGATGTGTGTGCGCGCACATGTATACAGTAGGTAAAATCAAGAGCCATTGAATTCCTAATCAAATCATCCAATCTGGAAATAGCAAGTGCTTCCTTCAGGTTCATAAGTATAGCACAAATGCCACCTTTATCTTCACTGTTGCACCTCCCCACTCCAGTACCACTGGTATACAATAATATGCCACCTTTGAAGCTAGAACAATGTTTCCCAACTTTGGTAACTTTTAATATGGCTTGACTTCAACTCCCAGAATTCCCCAGCCAGCATGCTCTAATTCCCTTTTCAACCTGTATGCGTTAGTAACTAGCTTCCTCTCTAATAGCATCAAAATACAGTAAGCGAATACCTTGAGTATAAAGAAGCAAGCCATGACGTGGGCAAATCAAAAGGCTTAACGGAATTATAGTATCTACAATTTTTTTTTTGTGTGATCGAAAGTGGAAGAACATTTGCCAAAGCAATCTTAACAACCTTACTAAATTTTATTGTAATCTTAAGAGAAAAGTATGATCTTCGGTGCAACGGCCAGTCTTCATATCTGGGGAGGCTTACGTAGGGCTATTGGAAAGTGGAAACTTTGTCATTAACTAAACTAAGGATTTTGCTGTAATTAATTGTTGTTGTTTAATTTGCTGCTTTTTTGGGGGCATTTAACATTTTATTATGATTATTTCTTTTAAAACTGAATTTTGCTTTGGATGCTTTTAGTGCCCCAAAGGTTCTTATCACTAATAAAATATTAACATCTATGAGATTACTCAGCGATGCACTTTCCTTTAAGTTTAAGCTGACTCCACAGGAAATGGAAGTTATATAGAACAAACAGCTATGCTATTAAGGCTCTGTGATGACAAAATTGTGGATTCACCACAACCAGCACCAGAAGGCAAAGCACCAAAAGGCAAAACAAGAAGCAATGGATGGAAACTATTCAAGGAGAGAAGCAACCTGGAATTAAGGAGAAACTTCCTAACAGTGAGGGCAATCTTGCCTTCAGAAGTTGTAGGTCCTTCATCACTGGAGGTTTTTAAGAAAAGATTGGACAGCCACCTGTCTGAAATGGTATAGGATTTCCTGCTTGACCAGGCGGTTGGACTAGAAGACCTCCAGGATCCCTTCCAGCTCTATTCTGATTGATTGAACCCAAAAGGAAGGAACAACATTCTACACTTTGTTGTACAGATGTTTCTTCACTTACAACCCCAACTAGGATCAGAATTTCCACTGATAAGCAAGACAGTTGTTTGGTGAGTCCTGTCTTGATTTTATGACCTTTGTCATGAAGTTGCTAAGCAAATTACTGGAGTTGTTAAGTGAAACACATGGTTGTTACCTAAGCATGGCTTCCTCCATTGACTTTGATTGTCGAAAGTTGGCTAGGAAGGTCAGAAATGGTGATCTCATAACCGCACAACTGTCACAAATACTTGCCAGTTGTCAAGTACCCAAATTTTGATCATATGACTTTGAGGATGCTATGATGGTAACAGGTCGCAAGTCACTTTTTCCAGCGCTATTGTATTGTCAAATGTTCGCTAATGAATGGTTGTAAGATTTGTATAACATTTAAAATTTAAATTCATCATTCATCATTTTAGCCACTGTCTATCCACTGCAGGATGAAGGCCTTTTCTACCTATTTGCTTCACCCAAATGAATATTTGTATAATAAGATCCTGAGCTTTTTTCTTTTTCTTTTTGCCAATTGGGCCTGCAATTTAAATTATGGAGTCTAAAACAATGGAATCCACGTCTATAAGACTGCCTTACCTTAGTTCACAATTTAAATTACACAGCTCTGTCACTGGATCAGGTTGGGAAATTTTATCACATCTTTGGTCAGATACCATGAGCTGATCGGATTCCCGGGTGCAAATAGGTTTCCTTTTTCGTTCCCCTGAAAAGAATGAAACAAATGCAATTACTTAAAGGGTAAAGAACTCATTTTTCGAGTACATATGTTCCAAAGCAGGCCTATATTTAGATAGGTTCCAAATATTGTTTATGCTTTTCCTAAACAATTTACATTGGCTAACTGCAAGGAACTGAAACACCAGGATATCTGAAGTTTATTTTTCAAAACCTGGCAATATTTGAGAACTTTTTTTAAATAATTGCTACTTGATGTAACTGAGGTTTACCCTACTCTCCCGTGTTTCATTTGCAAATACGTCAAACATGAGGGGATTCCTAAATCAAGAATTTTGGAGATGCAGGGTTCAAGTCAGTGGTGGGTTCCTGCCGGTTTGGACTGGTTTGCTAGAACTGGTAGCGGGAATTTCTCCCCCACTTGCCGAACCGGCAGTGATAGACAGCTGGACACGCCCCTGAACTGGTCCTCCGGCTTGAAATCCATCCACTGGAGTGAAATTTATGCGAAAATAACACTCTGGGCATGCGCAGATGAGTTTAACGACAGGGGCGCATGCGCAAAACACGCACTTCCAGCATGACCCCGAACCAGTAGGGAAGGTAAGTGGAACCCACCCCTGGTTCAAGTCCCCCCTCCAAACAATGTGCAATGAATTTGTGTACTTATGTTAAATTATAATGAGGGTTGGAGAGGCATCTACTGCAGTGTATGAACATAACACAGAGCTTGTTATGTTGACTGCAGGTATGATTATTCCATTTGCTAGGTTTCAGTAGGTTTAAATAGCTATGTGCTCTCTTCTTTGTCTTTTGTTTCATGAAAGGCAGAATAATGAGAAAGAAATAGTGGTAAAGTTAACCTTCCATTCCTCTCTACCAACTGCCCATTAGAATGGCTGCTTCACCCAAATTCATATTTGTATAATTTATGCAATTCTTCCTGGCTGAAGGTGTTGTGCAGAAGCATATACCAACATCTCTCAGCTAATATCTTTTTTTCACCTTTGCATCAATGATAGTAGAGTTTGTGGGACCAAGCTCCAGCCTCAGCAGTAGTAAGGATGGGTAGCAATAGCAATAGCACTTAGACTTATATACCACTTCATAGTGCTTTTACAGCCCTAAGTGGTTTGCAGAGTCAGCATATTGCCCCCAACAATCTGGGTCCTCATTTTTATCCACCTCGGAAGGATAGAAGGCTGAGTCAACCTTGAGCCTGGTGAGATTTGAACTGCAGCTAGCAGTCAGCTGAAGTAGCCTGCAGTAACCACTGCACCACCTCAGCTCCTCTTTGTAAGGGAAAGGGAAAGGACTCCAGAGTGGCTTCTTCCCTGCAGCAGTAATAGGCTTGAGCCCCTTCCCCTAGTATTCATGCAGGAAAAAAAGGATCCACTTTTCCCTTGGTATCTTATATAAATTCCATATTAAATGACCTGATATTGCACTATTTGATTGGCTTTGCATTCTTACTTCTACTCTGGTACCAAACTGGCACTAAAGAACAAAATGTATAAATTGATTCAAAAGGCAGGATGAGTTGAGAGATGCCAGGAATATACCGGTACATCTCCTCTGGAATGACATTTCCAGGTACTAATTACGTCAACCTCCTTCATCCATTTAAGCCCAGACAAGTGAGAGGGAGTTTGGAAACTTCAGTGTAGACATCATAGGAAAGATGTTACATTCCATCTGACATTAGAAAGAGGTCTGTCTACAGCAGGGCTGTCAAACTCAAGGCCCGTGAGCCAGATGCGTCACACACTGGCCACGCCCACGCCCGGTTTAACGAAGGCGAAAAAAGACACGATACGTCACATGACGATGCTGTGACGATGTGAGCTTGACACCCCTGGTCCAGAGTTCCTGTCTGCAGGCGAAGGTGTTTAGATATACCTTCTCTCATAATTTACTGCATATTACATTAAATAAACTTTTGGGCTCTTTGCTCCATGAGCGTTTAGTTTCGTTTTCTGTTTTGAATCCAAAAGAACCTACTGGCCATCGAGTGTCAGAACATCTGTTCTCCCATTAAGAGTCAGGGAGACCCTGTCTCCCCTTTGCCATCACTAAATGCAACCACACAATTTGGAAGAACTCATGACTCTCCCTCTAAAAGATCCTCCTAAACTCAGCCATCTGGGGAAAAAAAATCTGTGCTTCAAACTTTGATTGTGGCCAGAAAACAGGCAGAAAACACCTTTGCTGTCAGCTGGAGTTCTGCATACAAATTCCCTCCTTCTTCATTCCTTTGCAAGCATCAAAAAGGAAATGAGAAGAGAATAAAAAAAGGGGATGAGGACCTTATTCCCAGTGTTAGCTGCTGCTGAGACAACAACTAGCTCGGGAATGCTTGTCTGCTGCCTCCTTCGTTTTGCGCTATTCCTTCATTATCACTTACTGGAATATTGAACTTGAGGTACCACGTCTGCTATGCAAAACTCCACCAGATGGCAACAGAGAGTCAAGAGTTTCTGTATCTCTTTGCTGCCATGTGCAGAGGTCATCTGAGTTTCACAGTCCATATATGCTATCATATTTCATGGTGAAGCCTGGCAGAGTATACTGGATCCCAGACCAGTTATCTCACTATATTTAGGCCACTGTTACTGCGAACACAGGCATCTAATACAAACTGTAATGATGAAAAAGGAAGAAATATTCAGCATAAAAGTCACAGTGCAAATCCTGGCCTTTGGTATTTGCATCCGAAAGTCCTAAAGTCTGCATCACAATGCACATTTTTCATTAGCTCCTCTCTGCAACTTCCACACACACACCAACAGTTGCCTATAGTATGAACTGGGAACAAATAATTCATACATGGAAAATCTTAGATAATTTTTGACCCATCCAGTTCTCAGAAATTTAGTCTTCTTCTTTGGTTATAATAAATGAGCTGTTAACTGATTTTTTCCAGACCCCAGGACAGTGGCGGGACTTAGGTTGGTATCCTATTGAACATAAAACCTGAATCTGAGAGAAAAGCTTACTGAAAAGATCCGTCTCTAAGGAAAAAGTAAAGCCAGGGAAGCTAAATTAATTGCAATACAGACCCAGAATTTGTAGCACCGCGAGACTGGTGAAACATGTACTTACCGTATTTTTCAGAGCATAAGACACACTTTTTTCCCTCCTAAAAGAGGCTGAAAATTTGGGTTTGTCTTATACTCCGAATGTAGCCCCGCTAACCCGCTAGCCCCTACCCTTCAGCCTCCCCTTGTCCTCTTCTTGGCTGCAGAGATTGCCACTGACAATGGCTTGTGTTTTTGGACTCCACGCCTTGCGTTTTCAGTCTCCAAACGCTCGACGCACGGTGCCCAAAATGGCTACCTGGAACAGCTGCTGCCTTCTCTTACCCTTTCCCCGCTTTGCCTGCTTTAGTCACTGGAGCTCCCTCCAACACCAGCTGAGTGTGCTTTGCTTTCTTTTCTAATTGTTGCTCCCTCCAACAATCAGCTGTTTTAGAAGCATAGCCCCAACTATCCCCAACCTCAAAACCAACGAGCAAATGAATGTGCTGAAGCTGACCAGGCTAAGGACTAGCCAGATGAATACCTGGTAGGCAGAATCCCCCCCCTATTTTCCTCCCCAAAAACTAAGGTGTGTCTTATACTCCGGTGCGTCTTATACTCCAAAAAATATGGTAATCAGTAAGATTTTGCACATCTTAGGAATAGACTGTCAAGAAGAACATATTTGAAGGTCAATCTGGTTACTTCCTTGGCCTTTCTCATACATCCTAACGTTACCCATTCCATTAACATTAATTTATCCTACAATTAGATTACTTTTTTCCTCCAGCACTAACTTGAGAACTGAGATTTTTGGCTCTAGACAGGTACAGCCATTGTGATCTAGGAAAGGAAGACTTGGCCTTAGAAAAATGTTAATCAACCCACTGCATAACGTAGGGCAAAATCAAGTGTTTCTCAGTTTCAACTCCCCATCTGTAAAGTTGGAAGTTTTAGAGATTGAAATGGGTTTCTCAGGTTTGTTAACTTAATTTCAATTTGGAGCAAATTTCTAGCAGTAAGTTATTCCACGGAAAGGGGTTATTCATGTCAGTCAGCCATTGCATTGTCTTGGGAGTGAAAGATTAATCAGAGCAATAAAATCTTTCTAGATCTGCTGGTTGCTTAGGTGAGCTGGGACTTATTCCTTGGCTTTGACTCGTGCCACTACAGCAGCAAGATACAGTCCTAAATTTGATATCCACAGATTAATAGTGAAAGTGAAATTATAAAGACACAGCACTATGCACATTTTGCCAACAATCATGGCAAAAGAAAGGTCATAAAATCAGTTGTAAGGTAGGCATTGTGTGTTAGTAGCCTTTGCTATTTCTCTGTCTTGACTAGCACAAGAGAAGCCAGTTTAATGTACCGTGTTTCCCCGAAAATAAGACAGGGTCTTTTCTTTTGACCCCCCGAAATACGTGCTTGGCCTTATTTTCAGGGAGGTCTTATTATTTTTGAGGTACAGGAGGCGGTGAGCGTGGTCACCTCAAGGCTGCTGCAATGTTTTGGGGAGGGCTTATTTTCAGGGGATGGCTTATTTTAGCGCATGCGCTGAAAAGCTTGATTGGGCTTATTATCTGGGGAGGTCTTATTTTTAGGGAAACAGGGTATTAAAGAATGAGAAGAGTGGAGAAAATAATTGAAGTTGTTAAGTTGTTAACTTTGATCATGATTTATATGCTGTATATGATTAAAGTTCTGCTCATATATAAGCTTAACTTGATTGGACCAAAGCTGTGATTATGGTCTACACAGCTGGGTTATTTTCACTCTCCAGGAAAACAAAGAATATGAAGACACTGTTGCAGAATGATAAAGATGAATTAAGAAATAAAATATGACATAACTAATGGTTAAAGTTAAAATGTGCTCTAGCTCTTGTGTTAAATCTGATCTTTCTAGTTTAAAATGAATTCACTTTAAAGTTATTTCCATGGTTTTACAGAAGCACTGGTTCCCTTTGTCTAGGTTATTGCCTTTAACCTACTCTTTTCTACTCTTAACTGGCAGCGGCTCCTCAGAGTCTCTGGCTGCAAAGGTTTGTCCCAGTTGTTGTCATTTGTGGTCGCTATGTTGCAAGGAGCCTGACCCTGGTTCATGTGGCTTTATTGAAGGATCATCTACGTTCCATGTGAGTTGATCCGAGGCTGCCAATCAGTTCTGACAGCCACTTTACGATGTTAGAAATGTAGAACAGCCCATCTCTGTATGGACTGTGATCACAACAGCTTGCTGGCTGATGTTGATCCCAACACAACTGGAAGGCAATGCGGACAAAGTGTGGAGCTACATTATCAGTATACTGCACTTGGCTAAACTAGTCCTAAAGTTCATGACGTTATTGTGAGTTTATCTTTGATATGTTCAGCGGTTTCTCTCCACACCTATGTAAACAAAGAGGGATTATTCAGAACTGACAGCAAATGAAAATCAATCTATCTCTTGGTTTTCATTAGTCTTCATTATGTGACCACGGCAACTTTAATTGCTGCCCCACATACATAAGTAATAAAAATGTAAAATGTTTAAATGAGTTGTGCCTCCCAGAAGCTATTATGAATGATTAATGGGAAGCACTCTTTGCTAATTTAAATGTCTTTGAGAACCACATCTGAATAGCCCTTGTGGTTAGGATGATATTAGAACAATATTTGCTAGACCTCTTGTCTTGAGCCATTATGTGGTGTGCTTTGATAGCTTTGATTGTTCCATCCTTAGTGAGTCTGACTTCAATACACATTTGACTCCTACTTACTCAGCTCTGACAACAAATCTCATTTGTACTGTCCAAAGTGGCTTCAGGTATTGATGGTGGTCTGTCTTTAAGAACTGCTGATGCTGCTTAGAAGAGTTGAAGTACACACTCTATTAGCAACACTCCAAGCTTACTAGTTGTGAAAATAGCATTCATCCTTTTCCGACAAGGCTGGGAAATAGAGTAACCACAACATTGGCTAGCCTTCAGATTTGGAACTTCATCGACTTGTAAAAAGGGGATCTTAAAAGGACGCTTTGGCTCAGTGGCTAAGACGCTGAGCTTGTCGATCAGAAAGGTTGGCATTTCGGTGGTTCGAATCCCTAGCACTGCGTAACAGAGTGAGCTCCCGTTACTTGTCCCAGCTTCTGCCAACTTAGCAATTCGAAAGTACATAAAAAATGCAAGTAGAAAAATAGGGACCACTTTGGTGGGAAGGTAACAGCGTTCTGTGCGTTTAGTCATGCCAGCCACATGACCACGGAGATGTCTTCAGACAGCGCTGGCTCTTCGTCTTTGAAATGGAGATGAACACCACCCCCTAAAGTCGGGAACGACTAGCACATGTGCGAGGGGAAACTCAACCTTTAAAAGGGCAGTGGGGTGGGGGTGGGGAGGAAGAAGTGCAGGAAATATAAATATAAGATACTAGTTTATGTCATTGGTCAATGGAATGCACTGCACTGACTAGTAGCGAATCTTCTATCCTATGGCATGGTTTATAATCTCTCCCTAAGGCTGGGACACAATGACTAGCCCAAGTTCACCCAGCTGGCTTTGTGCTTAGAGAGGGACCAGAACTCATGGCATCCCGGTTTTCACTTGGTAGCTTAACCACTACACCAGACAGCCTCTCTGATAACCTTAGTCTTTGACCTGTTCAGTTTGGTGAAACTTGTACTTTGTGAAAAGCTTCTTTCCCTATATCACACTTCGGTTTCATTGGTTGGCCCAGTTCTAAACTTAGAAAAAATAGAGAAAAACACATCTGCATCCATTGTTTTTCCCTGTCTCTAATCATCCTTCTTACTCATCTTACTCTTAAAGTAAACAAACTCGAAGACTTCTGCAGTCCTTTGATTATTATGCTTAAGTTTTTTTGTTATTGCAACTTTTCCTACCTGCACAATGCCCCTTTTTGATTCTAAGTCATGCATTTTTAATTGTTTCTCGTGAAGTATTTTTTTTCTTTTTAATTGTTTCTAGCGAAGTATTTTTCCAGCAGTATAATACAGCAACAGCTCTCAATACCAAGCAACAGATTAAATAATAAAATGCTAATCAAATATGAAATATCATGATTTTGAAACAAAATCAAACAAAATCGAAATATTTTCAAACTCTAAAACCTCAGATCTAGCAGCCTGCCGCTATATAGTATACAATAAAGAAATGCATTCCATGTTCCTGTTGTTTTCATATCAAATTCTCATCATGTAATGGTGCAAAATTTATAATTGGTTATGTTTGTGGCACAAATAGTGAGACATCCTAAATTCATGGTTATGATAAACTGCTGGGAGCTACTGACACGTGCCTTTCCTTCCCCTAACTGCATCCATTTTCCTGTTAATCACATTTTAGCACCAGCTTAGCACTGTAACTGAAGCATGGGTAAGTTTAATTTTAATTATTCTAAGATAGTTGAAAACAATCTAGTTTTATAATTCATGCTCCATGTTCAAGATGTGAAAACTTCTCATCGCAGCTGTTGATAGGAAAGTGTGCAGTTCCAAATGTTTGGCTTATCTTTATCAGCTATATTGACAAAGCTTGAAGTTATGGCTATATTGTGACTCTAGATGAAGCCCAAATTCCAACAGCTGCTCAGGGACTTTGAGTGACCTGGAAGGGTGTTTGATTCGCGGGCATCAAAATAGTTGTGACCTGCTCCTGCGCTGCTAATCCAGGGTCCTGAGCTGCTAGTCCAGAATCCCCTCAATTTGTGTTAAAGTCTTTCTAGATGGGCAACTTCAGAATAGGTTGTGGACATTCCCTAGGCTGCCTAGCCTGGAAGCTCTTTGGCCAGCAGTGGGAGAAAAGATGAAGAGGCCCCTTCTCCTGCAGGAGTGGTTTGAAGCAACTTAGTGTCACCTGACTCCTTTTGTTGAGGATGTAGGGTCAGAGGTGTCAAACTGGTGGCCCACGGACCAGATGCATCACGGGCCACGCCCACCCCAGCACCGTGAAGGGAAAAAACATTGCGAAACATCATGTGATAGCAATGTGACCCTGCAACTTTAACACCCATGATGTAGGTCATCTTAGGGCCTGGATCATCCCATCAAAACAGATTTCTCTCATTTCACACAGACCTAAACGGATGAAGAGATTTCTATCTCCACCACTCTAATCAGTGTTCTCCATAAGCCAACCAGCCCTCAGTCCATCTGACCAATGAGAGACCAGTTTGGCAAACTCAGAACTCCAACATGCAATCCTTGCCATTTAACTTCACAGGAGGTGGAAGAGCTGGAAAGGAGGAAGAGATGAGACTTAATGAGAAAATTCTTGACTTGCAGTTCCAGTATTAATGTTACAAAGCAAAATTTTCTTCCCCCATTTCCTTTCCTTATTTTGGCGCCTTTATTATAGATTCTTAGATTTATCTTGCTTTTAAAATGGCAAGAAGCAGGAACCCCCACTCTTTCTTACCTCTCCCTATTCTTCCTCTTATATCTTAAATATCCTTTTTGTCATTATATTATTGTATCTCCAGCCTTCTGGAGCCTCCCTGGATTCACACCTTCCATTTAGAATCAATGGGGAGATATCATAAGGAGATAACCTGTTATCTTGCATGGGGCTTTTTCAAAATTGTGGACAACTAGGGCTGCAGAGAAGTCAGAAAAAAAGCAACAGCTGCAACCACAATATTCATCTGGCAATAAGTTGACAAATCTTGCCTAAAGAAATTCTTAAATATCTGAAGCAAATTGAGCAACCAATTCCCACTCGCAGAGAGAAAATATTCAAAGAATTGTAGGTATTTTGGAATTTTTTCTTTCTTTCTTTCTTTCAAGTTTACAATGCTATTCCAACAACTATTTCTTCTGTGCAAAAAACCCAGCTTATGTAAGAATTAGAGTGTTATAAATTTTGCATTACTGGTTACAAAATGCAACAATAACGCTATATTTTTTAGACCATGGTGCATATGGCAATGAGGACCAAATAACTCTGTACGTTTCATGCAAACATACAGGGAAGTCAGTGACAAATCTGGTGCTGTTCCAAGGATCTCCAGGTTCCATCTGGACATACAAAAGTACAAAAAGTAAATCTGGATATAGGATGACTTTAATTTTGATCCAAATAGATCAGCTACATTAGCGAGATAAACGTCAGGTTGATATGATAAATAATCATCCCTCTTTGTTCTTTGTCACCTTTAGAAAAGCGATTAACATTAAATTTTGAAGTTATGCTGTAACCCAATTCCTGTGTTGAAGTGCGTCAGCCGAAAATGGATGGAATGTTTATTATTCCTAAATCTTGTGATACAGGGTGTGTGGAAAACGGAAAGGGAAATGTTAAGGTTTTAGGTCAATTACCAGACCTATAGGTAACTACCCTTTGTTAAAGACAAATGATTTAGATCTTTTAAATACAACCAGTCCCGTATATTGTTTGATTATATAAAATTAAGGTAACACCGTTAATGATTGGGTCTTAAATTTTTCTTTCTTATTTGCTCAATTGTCTGGCTTTTCCTTGAGAGAGGATGTATGTTAGATATAAGGAAGATTTCAGCTTGGATTGTGCTTATTTAACATTGTCTCATACATATAAATCGTTACATCTATTCTTATAAATGAATACATTTATTCATGTATTCAACAGAGAAAATGTTTTGTAAAAGAATACGATATGAGACTTCAAGCAATAGTGTTCTGTTAAATGATGAAAATAGTTCTTAAATGACATTAGAAAGGACTAGTTTGCAGTTCAACAGTTCTTTAAATAAGTTCTTTTTGTTGTGGTTCACCAGCAGCCTGCGGAGCTGGCAGATGAGTCGGACCACGGAGAGGACTATGGGTCAGCTCTGGAGTCTAGGAAAGGCTCGGATGGGGTCTCTGCATCAGAGGCAGAGATGGGGCCAGGGCCATCT
>JANHFT010001490.1:37248-51063 GCA_032467955.1 Pseudoxenodon macrops
AATCAGGGGATAAAATAATGTGCTGAAGCTGACCAGACTAAGGATGCTAGCCAGATGAATACTTGGTAGGCAGATTTCCCCCTCTATTTTCCTCTCCAAAAACTAAGGTGTGTCTTATACTCTGAAAAATACGGTAGGCTTTATCCCATAGGCATGCAGTATTTTTCATGGAATTGGCACTGTTCAGTCTTTGACCTTGTTCCCACCTCATTTTGTTTCATATGGTATGCATTCAATTTTCAAACTAACCAGAAAATAAATGTAAAATTCCCAATGGAGTACAATTTCAGATATTCAGTTTTTATTCATAAATGCATATACAAGAGATGCATTGTGTTTGGAAATAATGAATCTCCAAAGCAGCTTAAGAGAAGTAAATAAAAACAATGGCAAAGAAAGGTCTGGCATTGTATGAACAATGTATTTGATTTTGTTGAAAATCAAACACTATGGTGTGATTTTTGTTGAAAATCAAACATTATGCTTGTGTGGTCAGAACCTGACCCAACATATTACTGTATCGAATCAAAAATTCTTTGGCAATTGATTTACCTTTTAAAAAAGCAAGAGAACAGAACATCCGAGAATTACAGTAATGTCCATTTATTTCTTGGCAACTTCATATTTTAAATGTAGAAACATGAAAATAAACCAGTTCTGTTGGCAAGCTGTTTCCAAGACCTTGTAGTTCCATACAAGTTTCTTTGTTAATGAATGAATAGACGTTATGTGGAAATAGTTCTATATGACTTTTAAAATTCTTATTTTTAGCAGACTGAAAATAATTAAAACAATAAGAGTGCCTGCAGTCTGAAGAAAATAAGTTATTCAGAGCAGGGGTCTCCAACCTTGGCAACTTTAAGACTTTGGTAGCTTTGCTGGCTGAGGAACTCTGGGAGTTGAAGTCCACCAGTCTTAAAGTTGCCAAGGTTGGAGACCTGTGATTTAGAGAGCTAAATGCAGTTAGTCAGCTTAATAACAATTGAGCCCAACATTATTGTTGCTAAGTGAGGCAGTTGTTAAGTGAGTTGCACTTCATTTTATGACCTTTTCAGCCACAGATGTTAAGTGAATCACTGCAGTTGGTAAGAAATTCTGGCTTCCCCTGTTGACTTTGCTTGTCAGAAGCCAGCTGGGAGGTTACAAATGGTGATCATATGACCCCGGGACAGTGCAGTGGTCATAAATGCAGCGTATGCCAATTGCTAAGTGCCCAAATTTTGATCACATGACCATGGAGAGGCTGCAATGCTCATACAGTAAGTATAAAAACCAGTCATAAGTCACTGTTTTCAGTGCTGTAGTAACTTTGAATGGTCACTTTAACAAATAGTTGTAAGTCAAGGACTACCTATAGACAGTTTGATCTAATGGTTAAAACACTAGAAAGCAGGAGACCATGAGTTCTAATTCTACCTCAGCCATTTAAAACCAGCTCAGTGGCCTTGGGCCAGTCACTTTCTTTTAGCCCAAGTCACCTCACAGGGTTTGTGGTGGGGAAAATAGGAGAAGGAAGGTGTGTTGGATATGTTTTCTGCTGGATATGTAATTCGTTAAAATAATAAAGGTGGGATACAATAAATGAAAAATAAAAATAAACCTAGCATGTAAAAACATAATTCTTTCATGAAACATTCTGACCCAGAAATAAAAAAGAGCACTCTAAAAGTAGCTTTCTGCAGAAAGTTGTGCTTTATTGGATATTTTTTCCAGCTACAAGTTTAGCTGTAGCTATACATGATATTCCATTTAGAAGATATGCATGCATCTCCTACAAAGCTAAGTACAAGATAAATGATTTGCTAAACAGTTGCAAAATCAGCCAACTAACATAATATTTACATACAGCCATATTATATCCTTATACTTTCACAGTAATGTGCAAATGTTACAAATATGGCTTTTTTTTCTAAAAAAGGAAGTAAGACATAATTGTACAGAGTAATATTTCTAAATAGTTAGGACTGTTTCACCTTTTTGTGAAACTGGTTGAGTTTCCATTAACTGTACACTGCACTTATTTGCCACTTATATTACTGTGGCATAGGTCACACATATTTCCTAAGGCACAATATTAATGTTAGATGCTTTAAAAATGAAGCCATGCTTTTTCTGTTTATGTGAATGAATATACTAGCTACATGGTAACATGGTTGTACAAAATACAATGTTAAAACACTATTATTACTTGCTTAAGTTTATTTGTATCTATTAACATGAAACTACTGTATTCCAAAATCATGATATACAGGGTTGCATATTAAAACATTTGGTTTTGGTAATATGTGTTGTACATTTAGTAGAGAGTTATAAGGCTTCAGTGGAATAATCATCTTATAACTGAACAAATATTTTACATTCTTCAGTAGCGGTATTTACAATGGCTTTAACTCATTCTTTGTCATTTGGGAATTAATACATATTTCATACACATCCTTCTTCACTGTCTAAAGTGCTTGCTTATCAGCGTGAGACAAAAAAACAACAACATAACTGCCTGAAACAAAACAACTCCACAACACAGAAATGGCATTTCTTGGGACCTGGACTGCATTTCCAGAAGAAGAAATTATTGCTAAATTCAAAACCTTCAAAAGGCAACTAAATATACTAAACATATGATGTTTCTGTATGTGAACACACACACACACACACACATCCATATACACACAATATATATATGCATGTGTGTATGCTTAGGTCGCTTCATGCATCAATCTGTTGAGCAAAATGCAGATTTTCTTCCCAAATGCTTTTGTCCATCAACCTTAATATTGTGTTGTTCAGTTACCTTGTGCTATGCTGAAACCAAAGAGAAGTCAAAATATTGACATACTAGTATTACTAACTCTTCTATAATACCTAAGCAAAAAAATGTGACAGGCTGGAAATGTACAGCTGAGATGAGAATTTGGTTTAATAATGCACTGTGAATAAGGCAGCAGGATGTCAAATACAGTTCCAGAGAGAAAACTGGGGGGGGGGGGAAGCCCATGCCTGGAATTCAGACACATCATTTTACTTTCAAGAGGATTCTTCTATCTATACCAATTGAGAGTTTCTGTGCCTAGAAATACTTGGATGGCAACGACTTCAACACTGCCAATACAATTCCCTGATGCCACAAACTAACAAAATAAGGCACTTCCAGGGTTGTTGTCCAGTAGAGCCCAAAAGAAACAAAACCAGTTTTTGAGATTGGTTATCAGTTTGATCACATTTCCTATTTTAACCATAAAATACTCCACGCTGTATTCATTTCAAACATTTTCCTTGAGATGATTTTTAAAAGGCGGCATTTTTTAGCTGAAGTCAATCAGTTCCTTTATATATATATGGTATATATATATATATATAATATGCATAGACAAAGAGAAGAGGTAATTGTCAGCGCCAAACAGTCAACAAAACGGAAGACTAGAATGGTACAGGGGATTATCTTCCAATTATTTGATGCGGATATCTCAGCTAAACTTCTAGCTGACCACTCGTTAGTGGACATGCGTGCTGGAAAGATCATTCCTTATTATCTCATTTACTGCAAAAGAAAGAGAGAGAGAGAGAAAGAAACAGAATTAGGGATTATTTGATTACACTCTTCCAACACTCTCATGTGTTAAAGTAACATCTTAAGGCATTTCAGACTAACTGGCATAAGCAAGCAACAGTTTTCAAATGGTCTAAGAATAACATTGTCCCAAACAGTCATGTTAACTTGTATGCAAAATAAGGGATTCCCATTAGAAAAGTAGGACTTGGGTCTTGGCTATAATGCACTCATTACATTATTATTTACAGGAAAAGAAAACATTAGGAACATTTCTGAACACAAAATATTACATGACACTTTCTATATAAACACTCATCTGCTGCAAATAAACTGCCAAAGTTCCAAGCATAGTACCCGAAACCAGTCCTGAATCCTTGAATATTTATTCTAAGACATTTTAAGTGGGATTCCATAGATTGATATTTCCACAGTAGAATCAATGAAAGAGGGAAGGAAGAAAGGAACTAAATGTGGTGTTTTTACTTTGTCAAAAATGGTATTTACAACATGCATAGATTTTCTTTAATGGTCAACTATACATGCATACGTTAAAAAAAAATCCATCAGGAGTATTTCTATCTATGCAATATTTTGAGAGAACGTAGTAATAACAGCATGGACTGATAGCACAGTATTATTGTTGCTTGTGGTTCTTTTTCTCCTGCTCTTGGGCTGTGTAAGTTTCCCACACTCCGGTTATGTCCATTTAGCACTTGTGATTTTTGGCAAATGAACAGGAAATGACTGAACCTGGCAAAGGCCATCAACAGTGAGCTGCACAACATCCCTCTATTTTCATCTCTTGGCGGCCCCTGCCATGACTTGATTGACACCCAGATAGGCAAAATGTCATCAGTACGGCTGTCACCACTTTAGAGCTTTCCTAACATCCCGGGGAAGGGGAAACACAGGCCCACGTCATGGAACCATCCTGGGAAAGCCCATATTTCCCTTTGCTTGAGAGCTGTTGATCATTCCTGTCCAGATAAGTCCATGTGTTTGTGCAAGAGGAATCCACCTGAACTGCAGATTTGCACTGCTGAACTTTTCATAAAAGCGTGTGGGATTGGTTTAGTATTTTTCATAGAAAGGACTTAAATCAGAAATCCCAGATTGCCAATGAGAGAACAGATACCGAGGCATGGAATCTGCCATTTTATTTATAAACTCCTCAGAAACCTTGTACCAGAGGTGTCTTCCCTACTTACTTACAAGGTTGTTGGCAAATTTGAGATGTCCCAGAATTCCCAAGCCCAGGGTGTTGAAATTCACACATCTTAAAATTTCCATGGTTGAGTAACATGGCTTTACACCAATAAAGCAGTTTGCAGCAAAAGGCATTTATAACAACCTGCATGAACTCCAGAAAAGATACTGTAGCTCTAAAGTAAGCTGGGCCGGATGACTGGACCCTATTAGCTCTGCTGTTCCACAGTATTAATTTGAACAACTGGTGGATCTGACTGGCCACACCAGTTGTCTTATTAGACCCAATGTATGACTTGCAGTGTGTTTCCTGCATCTCCACCTAGTCTGATTCTTAGCCTGGCCCTTGCTGTGCTATCCACTTCTTAAACATTGGACCTCTATCAGCTTGGGTCAAAACTAGACTCCCAATAGTGGTGTATCCGCATATCTGACCAAGACCTGATACCTTAGAAAATTATAATGTGACAAAATTATAACATGGCAGACAATCTAGCGAAAAAAACCACAGACACTCTCTCTCTCTCTCACACACACAAACACACACAAACACACACACACATGGAATATGCTGGACTTTTTAAGGAATGTTAATAGACACTATGTTTTATGGAAACACAAATATAACCGCCTGCATTATGTACACGTCCAGTCTATGTGCCATCAGTACTCCAAAGACGCAGAAGAGCTGGAAAGAAAGGAGTAGTTTAGTAGGTAAGTATGCTGTAGTAAACACAGTTGCTAACAGAAGTCAGTTAGGGGAAAACTGAACAAAACCAGGAAAATCCCTGACTGCTCACAATCAATTTTCCAACACATTATCCCAACACCGGTAATATGAGAATGAATATGCAATGCAGATGTACTAAATTGACTTTTAGACTAGCTTCGTTTATGGGAAGGTTTCTGTTCTTAACAAAGGGAATATTTCATCAATCAGGTTTAAGAAAAGATTAATCTGGTATACGATACAGATATCTGTCGAAATCTTTCTCCATCAAATCTGAATAGTCCATATGTCTGTCAGGAAACGGAGCCAATTTCTTCTCCATGGTGCTGGTTACATTAGGGGCAAGGGCCACATACTTAACCAGCAGTTAGTATTCGTCTTTAACACTCCTGGAATAGAATTGGAAACTGTATTGACAGATCACAGTGTCCTTCCCCAGTTAAGGCAGCTGGGAGAAAATATTTTATTTGCAGTGCTCGTTTCATTATCTTGCCTACTGTGAAATCTTATTAGTATATGGCTCCTTCTACCTATATTTTAAGCCCAATTCCACATGGAAGGAGTTGACGCTTTATATCGACTACACACTACCAATGCCACTCCAGAAACTGAGGCACTGTAGACTCCTCCCACAAGGAGGAATCCATAAATTTCCATGCCAAGCAGATTTAAAAAGTATGTGATGAACCCTAGCCAACTAAGGTAGGAACAGAATAGAACAACCGTATCCCTGTCTACTTGGAAGCAGGGTTTCCTGCATCCATGGCAGCTTAGTCCTAAGTAAATGAGGACAACTTGAAAACTGCTGGGCAACAAATCCCTGTTAATGCAAAGTGGGCACCAGTGCTTCTTGGGCAACTGATAGGACAGTACACAGGTATCGATAAAAATGTGGTTCTGAATTCATTCCGTCAGGAAGTGTCCGAAAGTAAAAAGAAAGAAATTTCACGTGAAGTCTTATGGGGAGTTGTTGAGAACTAAATCCAACTGAGTTCAATGAATTGTTCCTAGGTAAGAGGGTGTGCAGGATTGTAATTCATGTCAAGTTGAAAACAAAGTATTTAACTTTCTGGTATATTTCCAGTGGATCAAATATCAAAGGATAAGACATCAGTGTCTTTATTTGTTTTATCAATGGTGCCATTTTTGGAATGTAGAATGTGAATCCTGACCCATCTACAGTATATGATATTTACTGTGGTTACTTTATTCTGAAATATGGGATTATTTTATTTCTGAAGCATTGGATTCCAAACTGCTAGGAATTACCTATTTGGTTCAGAAATCTTCCTACGTACTACGTTCTTCCATTCATGATTTCTCACCCCGTTTGGAGACAAATGTGATAATAGTATCTTTTTGGGAATAAGATATATTCTATGTAGGTTAAATTGATTTTTCAAATGAGCTAATTTACAGGCATAGGAAGAGAAGTGAAAAGTTGAAAATCATACCACACATTTGGGACCAAATCAAATTTCAAACTAGAAACTTTAAAGTGCAGTAGTTATGATGCAATCATGTACAGTATATATGTGTAAACTCAGCAATAAACACAAATTAATTCTTTATTTTAAGGAAGGGTATATAACATTGTAGCCTAGAATATTCCTATTGCAGTCTAGAATATTCCTATAGGTGAGCAGTTCTTCCTAGTAATGCTTTGCGTATCTTTAAAACATATGTATTATCTGATGAAATTATCAAGTTAACACCCACAGTTTCCCAAACCATTTTCCAATTTTACAATGTGATAGTTTCCATACATGCTCACTTTTCCACTGACATCATTAAAAAAAAAAAAGTATGCATAAAATTTACGATTGAGCACAAAAAAGTCACAAGAATGAAACAGAAGTGCTTTGTTATGTATTCACATTACCTGAAAAAGGAACTTTTCTGTTGCTCAACACATAAAAGGCCACTGCAACAGGATGTGGCAAGCTGTTACACTACAGTTCACAAAATGGGTTGTTAAGTGTCTTTTATTTAACATTGAAAAGAAAATATTTTCAGAAAATATGACTAGGTTTTTTTCCCTTTCCTTTTTTCGCAGCAGATCTAATATATTTATAAAATTAACTCAATAAAGTTTTAAATGCTTTGATTCTAAAAGCAAAATATAAGCACAGAAACTATTTTTAAAATTATCTCTCCTTTCTAGAACACTAAATTGAACACCTTTTAGCAGTTGAAAAGCATTGCATTATTTCTGATAATATAAGGCCTTATGTACATATAATCTTGATCTTAATGGAAACCTAAAAAAACTTTTTATTAATTGAAATATTGCTAAATTATACATTATATATACAAAATAAATAAATTATATACTGCATTTCTCCAAAAAAGACAACCCACCTGTCACATTTTTGAGTGCATGCAATCAAATTAAGACCCACCTACAAAATTAGCCCTAATTAAGACCCTGCCCACCCTGGGGTGCAGGGGGTGGGGCGAGGCACACAGGTAAAAAATAAGCTAGGGTGGGGATGAGGGGGTAGAGCTGTCCTACTTACCAGGCCTTGCACACCCTGACACCTGCCTCGCCTTCTTCTGCGGCCACAAGCCGCTACTCGTATGCATCGACCTGGCCTCTGTTTTGCCATCAGATGCCTGCCGGAAGGCATCTGCAGCCGATAAAGAGCTCCGGATCGATCTGGAGCGCTATTATTGGCTGCAGAGGCCTTTGTTCCGGATCGATCTGGACTTCCGTTATTGGCCGCATATGCTTTCTGGCAGGCATCTGAAGGCAAAATGGAAGCCAGGGCGATGCGTGCGAGTGGCGGCAAGCAGCCACAGAAGAGGGCAAGGCAGGTGTTGGGGTGTGCGAGGACTATGTCATATAAATTTGTAAAAGAGTTTAAAGTATGGACTACAAAAAGATGAACCTACAATTTTATAACTCAAGATTAATGTTCTTATTGAAAAACAGGACTTCAAGATTTTTTTCCTAGTTTGCTTTCAAAAGAATTTAGCAATGTTTAAATTAATCATACAGTACGAGACCTCTAGGAATAGTATCACCTGCCATGTTATGTTGTTGTTATATTGTTATGCTATGCTATATTAATATAATATTCAGTTAGTGTTGAGCCTCTACCTTTGATTGACAATTAATGAAGAGATGCTTGAAGAGTGGGATTCATAGCCTCATTCCTAAATCAAGACATCATGGCTTAGCTAAATCCCATTTTAAGGACAAAATGGTCAAAATATCTAGAAACAGTCAACAATTCACAGTTCACCAAACTGCTCAGAAAGTTAACAATCGGTTCTCCCGAAGTGGTGCAAACTGGCTAAATCCCACTACTGATTACATTCTATTCTACCTATTCAGTGCAGAACATGTGTTGGCAAATTGCCTCCTGTGGGCTCCCTGTTCTCTACCAAGTAAGCATTAAACATTATTATTAACCAACTTTAATCAACAGGTATTTTTAAAAGCAGTCTGATTAGCAGATACATTTAGTAAAATGGGATTTACTAAAGTTATTAAATATGGCATAACAAGAACTCAGTCTACTGATTGTAGAGCATGTAAAAATGTTCAACTTTCAAACATTAAAGGTAAAGGTAAAGGTTCCCCTCACACATACATGCCAGTGGTTCCCGACTCTATGGGGTGGTGCTCATCTCTGTTTCAAAGCCGAAGAGGCAGCGCTGTCCGAAGACGTCTCCGTGGTCATGTGGCCGGCATGACTAAATGTCACAGGCGCACGGAACGCTGTTACCTTCCCACCAAAGGTGGTCCCTAGTTTTCTACTTGCATTTTTTACATGCTTTCAAACTGCTAGGTTGGCAGAAGCTGGGACAAGTAATGGGAGCTCACCCCGTTATGCGGCACTAGGGATTTGAACCGCTGACCTTTCAATTGACAAGCTCAGCATCTTAGACACTGAGCCACCACATCCCTTTCCAAACATTGGGGGTGTTCAAAAGTTGTGACATGCCTTGGGGATTGTAAAGATATTTTGATTACTTTAATATAATTTAGATGTGCTTGGTAAGTAACTACATAAATATCATAACTTTTTAACATTTTGTTGTTTCATTTGAGGCAGAACAGTACAGAATGTGGTATGGAAACGCTCTAATGACAATGCCATGGCCAACATTGTTCCCATAGAAACTTGGCAACTTAGGGAGCAGATGGGTCCTTGTTTCTTTTTTGCTTCTACCTTGAAATATTCTAATTGCTTTGCTTTTTAATCCCACAATAAGTCAATTAAAAACAATACTGGTAGTAGCAAACAAATATATCTTGCTATCAATCTTTTTTTTTTAAATTATGATATGCTCCAAAGATAGTTAAAACATGGAAAAAGCTTTCACTAGATCATTCCATTTCAATAACATACAATAAAATGCTCAGCTTTTATCATGGGAAAGACTAATGTTGCCATCTTTACATGCATTTAAATCAAATGTCCAATAATATCAATTAAATATTGGACTGAAGTTATATAATTCTGTCTCTACCAGCTGGGTACTTATGGCTTTCAGTGGTTCATAATATATTGTAAAACCACTCCCACATAAATAAAATCCTCTTCGATTTTTATAATCCTGACCAATTCTCAGATTGTAAAAATAACAACCATAAAACAAGTTTTGAGGTCAGTAACACATGGAGTTTAATCATTGCTTGTATTTTTATTTTAATAATTTTCTGGGTCTTTTATAATGTCTGTTCATGATTAATTTCTCAGTTATGTAGGCCTAATGTCAGTTAAAGAACCAAAGTTGATGTGAATAAATAGAATCAGAGAGTTATAAAGTCATTAATAATGGCAGAAGTGCAATGTTATAAAACAAAGCAGATAGAATTAAAAATAAATGCTAAATAACAATAAAAGTGAAAGTCATTTTCACAATCGATTTTCAGCTGAGGAAACATTGTTCAGCGTTCAGGAATTCTGGGAGTTGAAGTCCACGGGTTGTAAAGTTGCCATAGTTGCCCATCCTTGGTTTACCCAATTAGAATTTACTTTTGGAGGTAGCCATGATTCTAATTAAAGATATGACCCACTCTGATCTCAAACATATATTGGCTCCCATTATGCAAAGCATGAGGCACCGTGGCTCCGTGGCTTAAAAGATGCCGGAGAAGGTCTATGCTGCAGCGGTTGGAGTCCTACCACTGCATAATGGAGAGAGGTCTCATTACTTGCCTTACCTTCTGCCAACCTAGCAGTTAGAAAGCATATAAATGCAGATAGATGAATAGGTACCACTCACTTTGGTGGAAAGGTAACAGCGTTTTGTGTTTTGCTGTATGCCCTACACTATGGACGATGTCATGTTGGCCACATCACCATGGCAAAGTCTTTGGACAGTGCTGGATCAATTGCTTAAAGAAACGGAGATGAGCATCTCCCCCTAAAATCGACTACGACTAGTGAAGTAAAACCGGCAGGGACACTTTTACTTTTATGCAAGGCATTTTTGATCAGCATACACAACAATATCTCTAACCATACTGTAAAAAGAATAGTCTGGCTGTCCGTTCACCATTAATGAAAATGCAGCACTCTTCTCTTACACAAGAAAATGTAAAGAGGAAAAGGGCATTGATGTTGGGAACATCTCTTTCATGGATGGAAAGCCATTTTAGAAGGAAGCAATATTTAAGCCCCTGATGTAAGAAGGATGCAACATACTGCATGTGGATTAACCTAAAAGCTCCAAAATTCAAAACTAAACAAAATGAAACAAGGAATCAAGAAAAAATTAGGGATTACAGAACAGTGGAAAATATAACCACACTTTCCCTTAAAGAACCTGACCTTGTACTATTCCAGGCATTCTGAATTTACATTACATCATAATTTGTCTTTATATATTTAATCTCAATTTAGCCACGACCACAATCCAAGTGAAAGAAGTGATGACAAATAACAGGTTTTAATAAAACATGATCCTCCCACCTGTGAGTGCAGTTCATTAGTCATTAATAATGAAAGTGTTTTCCTAATTGAAATAACCTCTTTCTCCCTAGATAAACTTCACATATCTGAATTGTGGGATAGGAGGACTATGGAAGAGACCTCGGGAAAGAATTTCAACATGTTATAAATTTATTTTATTTTATTTTGGGGCTTTGGGGACCTTGGTGATTTGATTCATTTGCTACACTTGGTTTAAAAAAAAATAATCACGATCGGGTTACTTCTATTCAGCCATTAAAGTTCTTGTGTGATTAAAATCACATAAGGTTAAGAAGGAAGCTCATCACCTGAACCTGTCCTCTGGTGACTACTTATTTCATAGCTGCCCAGACAATGCACAGCTGCTATGCATTATTGTACAGCTAAAATGCACTGTTGTGCACTACATAGCTAGACAAGACTTTAAGACTACAGTACCTATTGCATGGCTTCATGCCTTTGAGAAGATTTGCAGCGACCAACTTCATTTGCGATTGAGAACCTGGAGTTATCAGGGTCCTAAATTATATGAAAAACCCACTAAAGTAGAAGAGTTTCCTCTTGCAGCTGATCTTTGTCCACCAATTTAATCTGGGATTCAGGAACAGTCAGTCCATCTCAGCTCTCTTTTCTTCATCTGGGTTTGAAGTGATGCTTCCAAAGGCTAAAGGTAATGGAGCACCACATCCCACAATTCTGCAACCCAAGTCTAAACCAATGCTTCAAATACAGTAAATTATGAACTTTTGGTTTTCACCTAAACAGCAAACCTCATAAACTGATTTGTGAAAATGGAACACACCTGTATAGGCACAAAAGACACAATTCTTTCCCCCTCTTGCATCCAACTGTTTGACAAACATTATGCCAGTAGGCATTCTGTGTTTGATACAAAACTATTTTGAAAGTAGAATTTAAGGTTTCTTAGAATTGTTGGATTTTTAAATAATTGACATTTTGTGGTAAAAATTAAAACCAGATGGAATTAAGTACAGCTCAAATTATGGTTAAGGAGACGTCATCTTATTGCAAACATCTGGTACCAATGATAGATTTACTCCAAACCTTGTTGCATGTAACTTAGACATATCACTTGTCAGCACACACTGTGTACCCATCAGTCCAAGCTCACAATGTTTAAAGATTTCTAATCTCATGTATGGTAAAACTCATTTTTGCTATGAACAAATGACATCTTCTCAAGGCCAGATGTCAGCAATGTGCTGTCTAATTGTATGCAAGTTCAAACGGGAGGTACACAAAGCATCTGCATGTAGGATGAGTGGCTGCAGCCTGCTTGCTGTATGTATTTTTTTTCTCTCATTAAAACTCTTTCCTCAACCACAATACCAGCCAGCTCATGTATGGTAATGTTGACCTTTGTTTCTGTTTTGTAAGTAAGAGAAGCTGGATTATCAAGAAAGGATGCTTAAGACAATTCCTTCCCAGTTATGTTTCCAACTTTTAATTAACCCTAGGTGTGGGGCTGTCATTTTAGTTGAAGTGGTGGGCAGTGTCCCCACACTGTAAAGTATATATCCTTGGTGCTAGCCGCCATTCAAGAGTATTTCCTGAAACCTAGTATTATTAATATTATCATATTTGCTATACATGTATGTATGTATGTATGTATGTATGTATGTATGTATGTATGTATGTATGTATGTATGTATATATTCTTGGTTGTAAAGTTCCCTTTAAACTGCCTGGACTTTAGCTCCAAAGCCTATGTGTAAAATCACAGAATGGTACTTTCCAAAGTATGAAAAGATTAATAAGATAAAGACTCAGGTGCTTCCTCTATATACAGTACAATTGAGGCAACCTGGCACCTCAGCCGGTTCTGTCTGATTTATAATGCTGTAGGCCCCTTGGTCCTAATTTAACAGTGTTATAAGAATATAATTTAAATATTATTAGTGCTTTAATATTGCCTAAATACATGATAAATTATAGTTTGCTTTTGGTGTTAATACCTTTCATTATGAAAACTGGACCTTTCCAAAGTCTTACTTTGTTCTGTGAATGCAGATCTCTATGGTTTTAAAGCCTCCGCACGTATTCAAATTTTCCTTTTGATCAGTTAATTAAGGTTGTGTATGGCAGATTATACCAATCCTTGTAAGAACTAGTATTCTCATTTATTATTACAAAAATCAATTAGTTCGAATACTGTACCCTGTGGATTTGATTGAGAAGTAACTCATACTTAGTAATATGTAGTTACAAGAAACCTAAAGTTTTTTCTATTGCATTTAATATTCCTTTATGAATTGTTACCGTGTTTCCCCGAAAATAAGACGGGGTCTTATTTTCTTTTGTCCCCCGAAATAAGCGCTTGGCCTTATTTTCAGGGAGGTCTTATTATTTTTGAGGTGCAGGAGGCGGCGAGCGTGGTC
>JANHFT010001490.1:51163-72388 GCA_032467955.1 Pseudoxenodon macrops
TGCCCACAGAGAGGGCACTGTGTGCCACCTGTGGCAGACAGTGCCATTTGTTTCACCATCAAGGCTCTAGATATTGTTCCAGTCAATCTCCCAATAACATCAACCAACTCAACCAAGGATGAAAGTTGTTGGGATTTTTAGTTCAACAATGCATGGAGTCGCTCAAAGCTTTATCTCCTTGAATTAAGGCCTAGATTGCATAACGTAACTATTGATTTAGTGGCAGAGAAATGTTTAGGTTTTAATTTCCAGCTTCGTCGGGTGGACTTCCTGCAGCAAAAAAAAAAAAAAAAGTCAGTGGAAGACTTTTTAAAGTTGCTAACTGGCTTTCTGGTGGTTTTTTTTAAAATCTACTGTCTTCTGCCTTTCCTAGAAAATCCATGGAGGAAGTGCTATAAACCTGACCCGGTTTGTTCTGTCATCTGGGCAACTCCTGTTGTCTCGGCTGCCCTCAACAACCTGTCAGAACCTGTCAAGCTGGTTATTAGCCTTCTGCCAGAACTGAACTGCACATCAGGAAAAAGGGCACCTCTCATGGAACGAAGTATGAGGAGGGAGGGCCACAGTAATTAAAGACTGGGCTGAAAGCAAACAGGGTAATTCGAAGAACCTGAAACCAGGAAATGGATTTGCAATATTCCTGTCGGTCATCGGGGAGCTTTTATTCGAAATGAGTATTTTTGCTTATCTGACCTAGACAATTGAATGATTCCTGGTTAGGCGGTGAGGTTAGATTCCTCACGAAGTAGAAAAGGTGAACTGCCTTGAACCCTGCGCAAGGTTTTTTATGTGCCTCGTTCTGTTATTTATGGAAGAGGTTCTTTGAGAGGGACTTTGTTTCACTCAAGGACCAGGTTTAGGTATTACAGCGTTTCAGTTCGCGGTTCGTTTAATGATGATTTTGTTTAGCCATGATTTTATGAAACAGGATTCAACATTCGTCATTCAGATGCCTTGCAAGGCATGGGTGGGTCGATTTAAATTACGTCTATTTAAATCATGATTTAAATCACTAGTAAAAAGGCTTGATTTAAATCGACTCAATTTAAATTATTTTACCCACCTCGGAAGGATGGAAGGCTGAGTCAACCATGAGCCTGGTGAGATTTGAACTGCCAAACTGCAGGCAGATGGCAGTCTGCAGAAGCAGCCTGCAGTACTGCACTCTAACTACTGGGCCACCATGGCAAACAAATGCAACATTAAATACAGGCAATCCTTGACTTACGACCACAGAATTGAGCCCCAAATTTCTGTTGCTAAGTGAGACATTTAACTGAATTTTTGCCCCATTTTACGACCTTCCTTGCCACATTTGTTAAGGGAATAACATCCATTGTTAATTTAGTAACACTGTTGTTAAGTGAATCTGGCTTCAGAAGGGGATTCATATGATCCCGGGACACTGCAATTGTCATAAATATGAGTCAGTTGCCAAGTATTTGAATTTTGTTCACGTGACGGTGGGGATGCTGCAATGCTTCGTAAGTTGAAAAACGGGCCTACGTCACTTTTTTCCATGCCGTTGTAACTTCGAACGGTCATTAAATGAACTGTTGTAAGTCGAGGGCTTCCTGTAACCCATATTGTTGATGCATGGGAGATAGCACAATTTTAGCATTAAAGCGAATAATAGCGCCTAGCCCCTCTCGGCTCAGGTTAAAACTTCTATGCAAGGTTGGACCTAGTTAGTCTGTTAATAGCATTTACTTATGTACCACTTCATGGTGCTTTTACAGTCCTCTCTAAGTGGTTTACAGAGTCAGCCTATTGCTCCCAACAATCTGCATCCTCATTTTACCCACCTCAGAAGGATGTGAGGCTGAGTCAACCTTGAGATTCAAATTGCCAAATTGCAGTCAGTCAGCAGACGTAGCCTGCAGTACCATATTCTAACCACTGCGCCACCGTGGCTCATATAAGAAACCACCAGAAAATCCCAGGATTTTAGAGTGGATCAAGGCTGTTGATGAAACATCCTAGAAGGAGACAACAAGTCACTTGTTGCTAAGAAAGTGGCCCACAGGTGTTTATGGAAGGAGTCGAACTAGATTTTGCTATGGTGCTCACAGCGAACCGACCCAGATGCACAGAAACGTGCCTTGTAGTGGCTTAAACTATGTAGATGTACATTTGACTAAACATATAGCAGAAGTAATAGCTGTAGGGATTTGGGGAGGGACAGTATTATGGTATTACGTAAAGATTTCTGCAGCTCTCCAGATAAATCTGGTCCACTCATTCCCACAGTGATGTTATCGTTATTTGAGCACAAAGCTTTCTGTTTTTGGAAACACCACGTTTCGTAACAGCAATTCTTAATATAACATAATAAACTTTGTTCAAGACAAGGTGGAACCAGAATGCTTACAATGCTATCTAGGTACCAAATCTAGATTATGAACATCCAGTGCACCATTGAATTGCGGTGTCTTTCAATCCCTCCTATTATTAAGTCATGTACCATTGAGTTATTAACGTTTGAACTGTTTAGCAACATTCCAGTTAAACCCCATTCACATTTATTGAAGAGTTTATTTTTATTTTCTTCCCACAATGAAACATTTCAGTTTGTTTACTTCGGGAGGGGAGAAAGCAAAATCTTTTTGAGCAGCTACGCAGTTTAATAAACACAATGCAACGGTGTCCTTTTACTGAATTAAAAAAAAAAAAGCAAGATCTCCCTACATTTAGAGAAGTAGAATGTTGTACTTCCCAAAAAAATCATATCAATTCCATCTTACAAAGGCAACTTTCAAAGTCTTGTCTAATAGGGAAAGTGGAAGCTGAAATGTCCTTCATAGGCTTCATAAGACTTGGGGACAAAAAAAAGGATATCTAGTAATTGCACCTCAGAAAAGGAGCCATACTTGCTTGTTCTCTCCTTTGTAGTTGCTACTGGTAGAAGTAAAGTCATCTGCTAGTTCCTCAAGAATTAGTCATGGGAACTCAATGATATAATTGATTCATGTCTAGCTTGCTGATAGGTTGACTCCTCTACCATGCCCAAGTACTACGTTGGTTTACTTTTTGGTGACTCAACGCAATAAAACGTCGTTATTTGTTCTATGCCATAGTGTGTTTTGCGAGCAAGCTGATAATATCATTCAATTGGACCCAAAATTATTTTTAAAAAATCATTTTCAAATTAAACCATAAATACCTGTTTAATATTATAGAAGGCTGGAAATGATTTTTTTTTTAAAAGGAGGAGGGGATCCAAATTGAGTTATCTCTCCCTCCTTTGCTCCTGTGTTTGTTTTTGCAAGATTTTATCTATCCTGTCTTCAGTTTCTGATTTTGGGATAGTGATTAAAGGTGAAGAAAAGCAGCAGGATGGCAGTACGGTCTGTTTTCTTGAAATCTGTGTGTCCTTGAGTCAAAACATCTGGCTGCGTCCTCCCCAGCTTTTTTCATATTTGCACGACGGTTGTTGTCAGGAGTGATCTCTTTGCAAAGGCAGAAAGATTTGGAAGGATCTTGTAATCTGATGGTAGGTGAAGATTGGATCTCCTTTTAGTTGCATTAATATAATCGGCAGGTCCAACAGATGTGAGCAGTACTGATTATTGTAGTTGTTTTCCTTTAAAAAAAAAATTTACAATCTGGACTAACTACTTTGGGGGATTTGGGATTAATTGCGCCACTGAAAATGAAGCCGCGATTAAGAAGGGTGTGAAAGTTCAACCCACAAGTAACCTTTGAAACCATAATGTGTGGGGTCGTAGACAAACAGCTAAATTTGACCCAGGACTGTAATCTGTTCAGGTAACACCTTTGCTAAAACTGTTCTGATCAGGGTCCGGAAGTGAGAATGTCCCAGAAACCTAGCTTGTATGTTTTTCAATTGTGCATTGAAAACCACTAATGATTAGCAGGATCCAATCTGGGTCGGCCACAGAGACCAGGAATTTAGTCTTCCGAACTTTCGGATACTCTGTTGGAACTCGTCTTCACCCATTGCTAGAGAGACATTCCCCGAAGATGGCTTGCAGCATAAGTCTGGAAGCTTGGAAAATTAAACCTCTGGTCCTGGTGACCGACCCAGATTGGATCCTGCAACATTATGAGCCACAGGTGGCACAGTGGTTAGAGTGCAGTACTGCAGGCTATTTCTGCTGCCTGCCGGCTGCCTGCAATTTGGCAGTTCAAATCCCACCAGGCTCAAGGTTGACTCAGCCTTCCATCTGTGTGTACAACCGACTTCAATTTAGCAGTTTTCTGTAGAAAGGAGAACTTCTAAAGTATTTAAAAAAAAACCACAACTTTAAGAAGGCAAATTTAATTGTCCTGAACTCTGCTCACTGCATTTTCTCCACCCCTCTGCTTCCTTCCTTCCTTTCTTCTTTTACTTGCTTTCCTTTTGATGTTGGTTTCAGAGACAATATTCATACGGCCCAGATTATGGCTGGTTCTCAACAATGTTCTTTCTGCTTTTTCTGCAACTGTTTGAATATCCTGCACGGCAGTGCGGGTATTACCTGTCCAAAAGGTAATGCAATTTGTTCAAAGCTCAATGTTTTTCCATAGAATAGTCCTCAATTGTCAGGTTTTCTAGACAATAATATGAAAGTGGCTTCTTCCAGAACTTATTTCTGCTTGCCTGTCTAGACTGGATGAAAGCCGCATTCAACTGTATTACAGGTAGACTAGATTAAAGCGGTTTGTTTAGTGAGCGTTCAAAGCTATAGCGGCACTGAAAAAAATGCGACTTACGACAGTTTTTCACAGTTACGACCTTTGCAGCATTCCCATGATCATGTGATCAAAATTCAGAGGTTTGGCAACAGGTTCATATTTGTGATTGTTGTTGTGTCCCAAGCAGGGATGGATTCTGCTTCTTTTTGCTGCCGGTTCAGGGTCGCGCTGTGTGTGCACGCGTGAAGCATGCACACGTATGTGCACACAGCAGTAAAAAACTAGCTTCTGCACATGCGCAGAAGCAAAAACCATCATGTGCACATGCGCAGAAGCAAAATCCAAAATGGCGGCACCCATGGAAACACCAATGGAACCAAATCCGTGACGTCACTGCGGAGTTACTACTGGTTCTATAGAACCGGATAGAACCGGTAGGAACCCACCTCTGGTCCCAAGGTCATGTGATCCTCTTTTGCGCCCTTCTGACAAGTACGGTGAATGAGGAAAGCCAGATTCGGTTCACAACCCCGTTACTAATTTAACAAATGTGATGATTCCCTTAACAACTGGGGCAAGAAAAGTCGTAAAGTGGGGCAAAAGTCACTTAACAAATGTTTCGCTTAGCAACATAAATTTTGGGCTCAACTGTGGTCGTAACTCCAGGACTACCTGTATTCCGATCTGACTGTGTATAGCTTTCTAATAAAAAAAACAAAAATCAGCCAACATTATTGAGTGATCTAGAAAGCCAAACAAAGTATTGGCCTTGGTTAATACTTGGACAAATCTGAGTGGCAGAATATCTGGAATACCCAAAGCTGAAACCAAACGAACTTCTGCACCATTTTCAGAAAACTGCATGGATACGACCATGGAGCCACCAGGACTTAAATGTAACTTGAAGGCAATTTTAAGTGGTGTGTTGGCAACGTGCCCAGTAATAGGGACTTGATCCCACTGCCTTACTAGTATGCAGGCATTGATAATTATGCAGTTGACAAGGGACTTATTGAATTTGCTTACCCCTAAAAGGCTTACGATGCTTATCTCAGACCGATGGTGACATTTGATTCAAAGTGCAGTCAAGATATCCAGATGTTAAACCAATAGAGAATAAAACACAGGAGTGGGTTGGCCTACTTGCAGACTCTGGAAATGGTAGCCCTAACAAATAACATTTGTGTGTGCTAAATGAAGCAAGTCTGCAACAAACCCATTGCATAGTTAGTACAATATAGAGTAGGCTTCAGAGGTGGGTTCCTACCGGTTCGGACCGGTTCTATAGAGTAGGTAGTAAGCCGTTGGTGATGTCACAGAACCGGTTCTGGTCTGTGGGTGCCGCCATCTTTTTTTGTAGAATTTTATTTTTTTGGGGAAAAAATTTCTAGGGTTTTTTTCTTCTGCGCATGTGCAGAAGCCGAGTTTCCAGCACTGCGCATGTGTCACCATCTTGTTTTTGACCTTTTTTTTGACGGGGGATTTTTTTATTAATTTTTTTTCACTGCGCATGTGCATGCACGGAAAGCACACATGCACCCACGCGGTGCGCCCATGTGGCGTGGGAGGCAGCGAACCAGCAGCGAGGTAAGTTAGAACCCACCCTTGGTAGGTTTCCTTTGAAAATCCCATCTTTTCAACTAGGTGAGTGTTGCAGATCTTCAGATAAGTTAACTCTGCTTGGCGCTCGTGAGGGATTTGTTTTAGAGCCCGAGGAAATTGCACTGGAGTACGTGTTTGTTCCAACTGTTGAACTTTACTTACACGATGAAGGTGGTTTTTTTTTGTTTTGTTACTTTGAGCAGTGAGGAGGCAATGAGGATAATATGAGTTGAAGATGTTACGATCAGTAAATGGACACCCAGCTGAGCCGGTTTTGCTGCGTTCCATCCTGTATAATATAATTCCAATTTAAAATCTGCAACAGCTACTAGTGTTTTTATTTTTTATTTTTTTATTTATAAATATTTTGAATACAGTGTATTGTCAGGGTTTATCATTTACAAAATAAAATCAGAGAACAAAAAGAAATATTAACACATATACTGGTAACAATACCGTGTTTCCCCAAAAATAAGACAGGGTCTTATTTTCTTTTGACCCCAGAAATAAGCGGTTGGCTTTATTTTCGAGGAGGTCTTATTATTTTTGAGGTGCAGGAAGCAGCGAGCGAGGCTACCTCATGGCTGCTGCTGTGTTTTTGGGAGGGCTTATTTTCGGGGGAGGGCTTATTTTAGTGCATGCGCTCAAAAGCCTGATTGGGCTTATTATCCAGGGAGGGTTTATTTTCAGGGAAACAGGGTAGTATGTAGACTACTTTCATAATCAATACCTATGTTTCATCTAATGGGCCTCCTTAATAATCAATATTTTGCATAGATATTTATGTATTTCTTTGAATAGTTCCTATGCATCTTGCATTTCGTTAAGTCTGACTTTCATTAGTATATGATATGCATTTTATTATATTGAATTATTTTAAAATTCTGACTATACTTTCTTTTTTTTAAACAAACTGCCCATCTCCCTCTCGGTGGGTAAATAGTAAAATATGCATAAATAACATTTTTAAAATATTTATTTGTTTCTTTCCATTCAGACATATAAAGGTCTGAATGGAGAGGAGAAAATGTAGTGTTTCACTTGAGTAATTTTGGAACTATTTTATTGAATGTCAGTTTTTCTGGAAGTTGTTAATTACAGCATAAAAGATCGAAAGGTATACATGTAGCACAACTTTGACTGCCCAACACAGGGTACAGGTTTCTTTCCTTAATTTTTTTTAAAATATTTCACCATGCAGGAGCAACATATTTTCCAAAATCCTGGTGGACACTGGATTGCAAGAAGGAAAGAAATATCAATATACTGTCGCTTAAGACAATATCAATATTAGCTCCATATACAATGCTGGTCATTTAAAATGTAAATAGCAACATGCTTAGTGGCATCAGTCACTATAGTAGAACTTGAAATGTCTGAAGGTACCCAATGGTTTTCCTTTTGAAATTTGTATGGCTGCAATTTTCTCCTCCAAGAAAACAAAAAGCAACATACTTTGAAATGTTTAGGTTTTTGGCCTTGCCAATAAAAAAATAATATAATTATTTTTAAAGGATGATTTTCAAAACTATTTTATTAATTACCATACATTCTCATTTTTGGCTCAAACTATAGTCAAACTCTCCCACTATCTTTTTTCAAACTCCTCGTTTAGCAAACCGTTATCAAAAGTAGCTTCTATCTGTACACATTTCTGAAATACTTTCATTCCAACCTATTTTGGAAAAAAAAATATCCAAGAAGAACGGAAACCTGGCATTAAACTCAACTAGAATGAAGAAGTTTCCACTTTATAAAGGAAGGGAGAAAGATATAAAAAGGACATTAAAGGTTACAGCTAAATGTGGAGATGGAAGCGAGAAATTTTTTTTGGACAAAGACAAAAGTCATGCCACTACCTGGCTGAAGTGGAACCTGGGTCAAACTTTCACTTGTTGCCCTTCTCACATCAAACCATGTTTCTTTAAGAGAGACAAATTTGGACAGAGGGTACTTGAAATCACTCTTTCACAAACACAGATTACTTTGAATTTCTCTTTAAAGAGGGCCAGATGAAGAGCAGACAATCACTTTCTCCATCGAGGCTTTAATCTTTTTATTCATTGGATTAGATCCCTTTTAGATCCCTTTAGTGATTTCTTCCAACCATTTACCAAGAGGAAATAACTCTGTAGCACTGGGAGCCTGGGAATCCTAGAAAGCAATCTTAAATCTATAAAATAATTGAAGTATAGTTTTAGTGAGCTCTTCAGTTCAGTTCCGATTTTTATTACAATGTCAACAAGTGTTTAATTTGTTTTAAAGTTGAGGTTCTTAAATCTGAGTGATATACAGTAGTTTACAGCTTGCTGGCAAGGACCACTGCAAGGAGAGAAAAAATAAATAAAGAGCACATAAAGAGTGTTCTGAGTTTGACATTATAAAGCAGGGAGCCAAGCCAAGAGCAGCAGTGCTCTCCCAGCCTCTGGCCGACTCTGGGGCCTTCTCATGCAATGACCAATTTCATCTCTTAACCAATTTCATCTGGAGACTGTAATTAAAAGAGAAATATTTTAATCAGTAATTCCCTGCCCCCCCCAAATAAACATTTACAGATGTTAACCAATGAGGCAAATTGCTAAATGGTAGTGCTGTTACACCACTGCTATTAATTTTAGGAAGTCGAGTTCAAACTTATAAAGGATTTTCTTGAAGTTTGGGTTCCTAATTCCTAATGGCGATAGGCCCATTTCTTATTCAACAGCATTGTGGCGTCACACAAGTGTGAGGAGCAGAGTTGAGAATTTTATACAGGCACGGGAAGTCAAATGCTTGGCTGATTTCAAAATTACAGTCAATTGCTATATTCTCGGGCAAGCATTAAGAGCTTTTCCTAACTTTAAATGAACAATTAGTAAGTTCTGTAAATTCCCTGTATATTTAAAACAGCTTCTTTTTAAAGCCCTGTTAAATGCATTTGTGGAGATCCAGAGAAGAAGCATCGGAGACAATCTACTTTTTTAGTATAATTTTGGTCCTATAAAATGATAAAACGGAGGGTCTTTAGATTAGTTTTTGTCCTCTGAGGACTTTTTTTTTAAAAAGGCAGGTTGAGGGGGCGGGGGTTTCCTCAGCTGGCTTACAACTCTGTAACCAGATGCCTTTGCTTGTGCTGAATGCACACGTGTCAGTCCCACTTCTGCGATGTTAGCTGAAGTGGAACTATTTTTTCTCAGAGCCAAGTATTTCATGATTTATACAGCCGTATCAAATATCTCTGGAGGACCTTGCAAGAAGGTGATGGCGAAAACCTCAGTTCTGACATTTACAGCCCAGACACAGTTGTCTGATGGAAAGGCCGCCCTTCTCCCCCTGCCTCTCTCTGGTCACTGGCTTTGAATGGAGCCAAAGGCTTGAGTAAAGCAGCAGAATGTCTTGATTTTTCTAAGGGCTGTGAACACTAAGTGTTTTCCGGTACCTACTTCCTCTGCCATATCTAAAACAACAGCAGCTGCTTGAACCTGATAGAGAAGCATCCCAGAGTGAAAATTTTCACAACTGGGGTGGGAAAGAAAAGAAAGAAAGAAAAGGGGGGGAAGGAGGGAGAATGCATTATTCAGAGAAGAGATAACACATGCCTACATATTGCTTCTTGCCGATGATAGCCTCTAAGCCGAGAGCAACGAAGTTAAAAGCAAACTCTCTATAGCGACCCTGGGAATAAGAAGTTTCCATGCTGGCTAGGAAAACAGGGAAAGCCCCAAAGCACTTCTTCTATTGTACAGCCTATCATATGTTGATTAGCTAATGTCTCCAAAGGACCGATAAGGGAGGATAAGTGACTCAGATGTGAAAGCTTTTGTCCCTTTCTTTACTCTGACTGTCTTTTTGAAAGTGTTTTGAATATTTTCATCAAGGGAAAGTTTGGGTTATGAGAAAGAAAAACAAAAAAAACAAAGAGACCAGGAAATGTCACGGTGCTATTTTCAACCTGTTTTGCGTCTCGGTTTCTAGATTTGAGGACAAGCTCAGGTCAACAATCATAAGGTGGAGCTGCCATGCTGATGATGGTTGGTTTATTTTATTGCTGACAGGAATACAAATATACACAGATGCGATCTCTTGCCTCAAATCATAAAAGCAACAGGCAAAAAAGATAGAACGACGGTGTCTCCAAATCCAGTTCTAATCTCTGTATTTAAAAAGAGATGTCATGGAGTTGAACAGGAGTTTCCAAACATGGCAACATTAAACCTTGTGGACTTCAACTCCCAGAATTCCTCAGCCAGCCATGAAGATCAAGGAAATGGAAATTAGGAAAAGAGGATCAGACCAAAAAGAGATGCAAGATGCCTTTGGATATAAGAGCTGTAATAATGGTTTGCAAGTTTGTGGCGGTGCAGATTGTTTTCAAAGGAGCTTCAACAGAAGATATGAAGGAGACCATTTATTTCACAATTCACAATCATCCAAAAAGCTGTAAAGAAGTGTGCCATGAAATACAGAACAATCTTCCCTTAAAAAGGAAGATAGGGCCACCACAACAGATGGTATATGCTAATGCAAGCAAAGCCTGAGTTTCAAGAAATCTTGACAATCGAGATAAGTTTCATTTTATTCAGGATCAAGAGTTTAAAATAATACAAATGAGCCATATTTCAACAGTGCCATATTTTAGTGCTTTAAAATATTTTTGTTGTGGCATCATCCTGTCTTAATTAGAGAATGGTGAGAGATAGGGAGGGAGATTTGCCCTTGGCTATGCCTCCCCTTCAACCAGAAAGTATAACCAGCAATTAAGAAGTCATATATTCTCCTAAGAACTAAATGATTATTTAACTCAAAGAATCTATATTAATTAGTGTGTTTAATTTAGTCAGATTTTTCTGTTGGACAAATAGCATGGTTCAGAATTTGATCTCGAAAATACATTTATCACAATATTAAAGATTTGTAATTATGTATGGCTATTATACAGTAGTATAATATTCAAGGAGAGCCATTTTGGTGTCATCAGACTAGAGATTATAAATTTTAGTCCTGCCTTAGCCACAAAGCTAGCTGGATGGCCCTTGGCCACTCTCTCTTAGCCTTAGGAAAGAGGCAATGGCAAATCACTTCTGAAATATTGCCAAGAATCCTGAGGGACTAGTCCAGGCAGTTGTTAGGAGTCAATACTTCATTGAAGGAACAAAATTAAATAAATAAATAAATAAATAAATAATCATATTCTATATGTAATAAAGCACATCATGTGGTACATTTTTAGCTATCAAAGAACTAAGAAGGCTGCAGATAAGATAACAGATGTTTGCAGCAGTATTCTGTTTTTTGTTGAGAAACAGAATATTGTTTCTTGAAAATGGGACAATATACTTCTAAGAGAAAGAAAGAAAATTCCTGTTTCAAAACTTATATTTTGTGGCTAAATTAGAGAAATCCTACTCAAGCTTCGTAAAACTGTTTAATATTTCCATTTAAAATCAGGTCCTCATATATCTCATTTCTGGATTTGAGCCATTTTTTGCAGACTTCTTTTTCACAAGAGTGAATTTGCAAATTCTTGAGTAATTCTCAAATAACAGAATGGAAAAGGTTGACAAAATTATTTTTTGATATCTTTAATCTCATATACCTATACATTATTAAGTGCCATGGTTAAGGCAATCAGTTTTTGTTCTTTTTCTGGTTAAAATGAACACTCATGATATTTCTGAACTGGAATGCTGTCTGAAAATTACTTTGCACAGGTGTTGTTCAAATTAGTTTTAAAAATAGTTTTAAAAATTATGTAGCTATTATATTCGCTGCTTTCAGTTTCTGTTATGTTAGTCCAGGGTTTTCCCATTTATGCAACAGCAACTATGAATATACAACAAACTCAGTGCTGTAATTTATATATATATATATGTTGCATATTCATAGTTGCTGTTGCATAAATATATATATATATATAATTTTTGAATACACACACACACATTCATTATTCCAATTAACCTCTTTACTTTCTTTAATCTTCATCTCTCACAATAATCTAATTCACTAGTATCTAATTAATCCACGTGTCTAATCTATATGTTTTACATGGTTTATTTCTTGGATCTAGCCCAGAAACTGAGAAGCACATTATTATATCTTATCTTTCATCAAAACAATCAACCATCAACAATCAAAACATTTAAAAAAACAAGCCAATTTTTTAAAAAAACTGAAAAACAAAATAGACTAAATCCCAACACATTTGTCATGGTAGCTGACAACCTCTCAGAAATGCCTGTTCCTCACACCTCTGGAAACATGGTTTCCTCCCATCCTCAAGCAAGAGGGAAGTAGGTAGCTTGGAAGACTAACCACCTCCCATGTTCCGTATTTTAGAGTTGCAGCTCTAAAAGAATCTCCTTATTGAGGAGGCAAGGATCAGAGATGGGAAAGGGGATGTTCTCCCCTCCTGCCAACCAAATGGAGATCCTTCATCTTCACTGCTTCTTTCTCATTTCCTACCTTCTCCCTTATCTACTGGAAAGGACTGCTGCTGGCCCTAACAGCAACAGTAGGCTGCATACAGTAGCATATTCAGGTAAAGTGTGACTTGCAAGACTGATGTCAGCCTTACTACCATAGAGGTAGAAAATTCGACCAGATAAGCGGATACTATTTTATTCTAAAATTAGTACCATTTTCTCACCATCAACATTATAACCCGAGCCATTAGGGTGAGTCTCTTCTGAGCCTCTTACCCCACATATTATCCAGCTGTGGACTATGCTGTCTCTTATCTGAAGAGAAGTTCTTGGATCATTCTCCCATGGTCTTTTCCACATACAGCCATAGGATAACAGGCTACTGTATACAGAAATCTGTGACAAGATAAAAGAGTTTGCTGGTCATAAGTGTCCCTTAGGCTCCTCCTGCATACCACACGGAACATTTCCAACAGAATATAGCTTCTAGGAGATCTCTTTCTTCTGGCTTTAGCCTGTCTCAGTGGCAGGTTGGCTTCAAGATGGAGTCGCCATTGAAAGGACATCTTTTCAAGAGATAGGAATCAGGTCATCTTGGGTGTTAGGGCAAGGACAGTATGAGGCCAAAATGTCAATAAAGTTGCTGCCACTTCCTATTAGGGTAAGTTAGGGTAGGGTTTTCCATACATCAATTTGTACTACTTCAATAACCTCTATGAAAAAAATCTTAATCTGGGCTTTATTATGTTTTGGCCATAATGCATAAAGGAAGGATTTTCTGTAAATGAATCAAGTCAACTAGGATCTAATGACTTATCCTTCTTCTATTTTCCCAGGAGTCTCTCCAGCGGAGGTGTACAATTGTATTTCAGTATCTATATTGTGAAAATGTGAAAATATATTTACCTCTTAATAAGTCCATAGAATTCTTAAATTGATTTTTATGAAAGTAATAGCAATATTACCTAGACTAACATACCATTTCATAATGCTTTACAGCTCTCTCTAAGTGGTCTACAGAGTCAGCATATTGCCTCCAACAATCTGGGTCCTCATTTTACTGACCTTGGAAGTATGGAAGATTGAGTCAACCTGGAGCCGGTCAGAATCGAACTCCTGGAGTGAACAGTGAATTAGCCTGTGATATTGTCATTGTAACCTGCACCACCATGGCTAATGGTTTTTTTTTTTTTTGAGGGGGGATAATTTTTAACAATAACATTGGTGATAGTCATTGGTTTTTAATCTTCTCTTTTCCGAGTCTACACCATTCAACATTTTAATGACGGTATCTGTAAAATATCCCGTTCAAAGAATGGCTACGAAAGATTTGGGTTAAATTTCTCCTGAAAAATTTCAGTAAAATATTTCATATTCTGGATCTTTAGCAATAATAATTTTATATATTTATACAACAGTGAATTGTTGGATCATAAGAATGACTGGATTTTTAAAAGAAAAGAACCAAAGTACAATCTATCTGCTAGTTGTCTGAATTTAAAGAAACTGGCCTTTCTAAACTATGATCTTCCTCATTCAGAAAAAGCAACATCAATGTAGAAGCACATTTAAGTGAACATAACTTTAGTTGATTGGTATGGAACAGTTCCAGTATTCTTCAATATGGCTACAGTCTTTGGGATTACTGGCAGTTGTAGTACCATATCTGAAGAGCCACAAACTGTCCACTTTGACTTTGCACAGTAAGGCCATATTACTTTCCTCTGCTTTTTCAGCATTTAGGAATATGCAACATACTTTTTCACAATGTTAAAATCCTTCTGAGTATCTGATGTATGGCATGAAAAATTAGCCCATTTTATCAAACTGTAGATCAGTAGGAGATTAGATTTTAAAATGAATTTAAGGTTGTAGGTTTTATTCATATTTTCATGAAACTATACGTGCATTTTATTCATATAGTTCCATATCAAACTATTTTTCCACCATCAAATTACTACATTTTCTATCTCTTTAGTGATATAAGATGAAATGCTTCATCTACTTCTGGAAGAGGGTTGGTCTAGAGGGCACTTTCTTTGAAGAAATAAAAATCAGCTATATTGGAAGAAATGTTACACATACCATTACATGTCCATTAACTGTGTGAAAGATGACTGTTTGAGTTTGCTTTGAGATTCTGCTGAAATCCACATTGAAATTATGTTATCTTTTAGTCTGATTTTTCTGATGCTACTCTCAAGTCTCATATTTCTAGTATGAAAATATTTGTAAACATTGCTGAATTGCCGATAATATCCCTTAAACTCCTTTTCAACTCTTCCCCCTCTGTTAATTTAGAACATGAAAATTTTGGAGCTTCTTTTGAAACAGCAAATATTACTCATTTCCTGAAGAGATTGGGGATGTGATCTATGTACCTATTTTTGAATGAAACTAATGTATTGCAGCAATACCTCAAAGACTCACAGAAAGCTCACATTTTAGCAATTGCTATGTATGTCCCTAAGCTGAAAGATTGAGGAAAATGCTAAAAAAAAAAAAAAAATGTAGATATGGCCACAGAATCTTAGCCATGGACAAAGTTATACTAATGTCCAAACTTCAACTGCAATGTTACAATATGATTCCAGAACTGAAAATGTCAACACCACACCATTATGGACAGAGGTGGGTTCTGAATCTTCTTACTGCCGGTTTGCTCAGGGGCATGCTGCAGCTGCGCATGCTTTGCGCGTGCGCATGAACAGTGCTTTAAAAAGCTTCTGTGCCTGCACAGAAGCAAAAATCAAGATAGCGCTGCCTATGGCGCCGCCTATAGAACCAGCTCGGGGGTGTGGCAGGCAAATTGGGGTGCCAAGTTACTAACGGTTTGGTAGAACCAGACTGAACCGTTAGGAACCCACCTCTGATTATGGAAGGAATAAACATGAAAAGTAAATCACTTGCAATATAGAAAATTCTAGATTCAATCCTTGACATTTTAAGATAAAAAAGAATCCATTAAGAAATATAATGGAAAAGGATTTTGCCTAAAACCTTTTTTCTGATTAGAGATGAGAAAGGAATTTGTGTCACTTAAGATATGATACTGTATGTCATTAGAGATGTGAAACATGTCAAAAAATAACAAGAATCAAGGGGATTCTTGTGACAATGAAAATTAAGTCAATATAAATGTTTATTATAAAGAATAATTAGCTATTTAGGATTTTAGGATTCCAAAATGATTTAAAATGATACAAATATCCATTTAGTGAAATGAGTAGAGTTTATAGTAATGGAAAGTGTTGGTTGATAATCTGAATTTGTTTTCAGGGGATAATCCACATGGTCTAACATGTCTAATTTCTTTCATTTTAAGATTAGGTTTAAGAATATTTCAATGATTAAATTAATACTTTCAATATTAATTAGGAATGATAAAGAACTTCAGAATAGTGCAGGGAAACTGATCGATAGGAAAGTGGCCTAATCACTAAGATTCCGGAGTGTTCAGAAACTAGATTTGTCTGGATCAATGCTGTTGAAATGCTATTCTGTTTAATCTTCTCTGTATTGTGTATTATATTCAATAGATGTTCATCACCTTGACAAGAGTTGAAGAAGAATTTCAACATTACCATGTACAATTAGGTATCATCAATGCACAGTATTGATGATTCCTTACCCTGAGCTGACAGGTGAGCTCTCCAAGTGGCTATATGTAGAGGATGATACAAAACCATTTGATGTAGCAGTCTATTAAATCTAAGCAGATCATAGTCAAATCAATGCTAGGAAGTGGAAACTGCTTGGGACACTCACGTATGTTATTTGGAAAACTATGCAAAAAGGCAGGATCCAGATGCAATGATGTAAACACATTATGCTGACAGAACTTCATCCTGTTTGACAGAGACCAGGAGCTCAACTTTCCCTTATAACTTTTCCAATAAAATTTACAACTGTATATATTTTTCCCATTTTTGAGACAAAATAAAAATATTTTATATAATACCTTTGCGAGATGTTTCTTTGTGGTGACATCATCCTTTACAAAGAAAAGACCATAATGACAGCTATCTCATGGATTACAGTGAGCAGACCAATCTTTTAGAAACAAACTAAGAATCTGTCCGTTTTCTTTAAAACAACAACAACAACCCAAAATCAACAGTTGTCAAGTATATTTAAGAAAAACAATCTCCCTTGCTGCATTGGAGATCTCTAAAAGCAATGCTGGGCTTAGACTGTCAGTACTATGTTCAATAAACATAATCATCCTGCATTTTTGGCTATTATGCTAGTGCAATTTCCATTAAACCAGACAGGAGTTTTGATACTAAGCAAAATATTTCCTAACAAATATTAAGTCATCAAGGCAAATTCCACTAATAGAATTACTCTAGTCTAGGGTCTTATTTGGAACTTGGAGAACTGGTTGTTTAATTTCTGCCAAGGAAGCTTGATTATGTTTTAAAAGTCAGATACTTCAAATATAGTAAGAACAATAAAAACATAACATACAACAACAAACCTCTGAAGCTTTGCTCTTGCCTTTCTAGTCACTTGGACTTTTGCTATCCCTACCCTCTAATATGGCCTATTTTGGTTCTCCCCTCTTTTTTTCTGTATCTTCTATCTTGATTCTCAAAACCACTTTGGTATTTTGCAAATCCTCTCCTAGTTTACACTATACCATAGATCAGTGTTTCTCAACCTTGGCAATTTTGGCCAGCTTTGCTTGCTGGGGAATTCTGGGAGTTGAAGTCCAAACTGCCATAGATTATCGTCCTCTATAGGCACAAACTGTGTATTTCCTAGTAATCATATATCCTGATGGTTTCCCCAGTGGTAAAATGTTTCCCAGTCCAAAATGAATGAATCAGCTACTCTACATGCCTTAAAACTGCCAAAGAGCTGTTTTTATATTTTATGAGATATGCTCCTAAATAAAAATAATATTTTTTTTCTGCCCATCCACAGTGTCCCAAATTATTTTTCATATGACAATATTCCTGCATCTGGTTATGATAGAGAGAGAGAAAAAATTGCACAATGAGTAAGGATGGCCAAAATCTTGAAGACCAAGGCCCTTCATCTGCCCCAATGTGGCTGCTGGCTGACTTTCAGAAATTATTTTTCAAAAAAATAATTTATCTAGAAGCAGTTCTGTCAAGACAAACCAGGTCATTAGAGCAATGAGAGTTTATACAGCTCCCACAGTGGCTGTGGACTGACCTGCCAACACTATGCAGCTCTCAAGTGACACTCCCCAGAAATATTTCAAATGGATATCATATTTCAGTGATGAATGCAAGCATCTGAACAAAGCTTTTTCAGGAAAGCTCTGTAAGTTTCTGGATAATATATATTTTCTTTGGCAACATCCCAGGCTTATAAGTAAACAAAAATTCTGAAACTTATGTGCAACATGATCTTATCCACTAAGCAATATTATGCTCATTTTAAACATCCTTCCTATTTAGAATGGCATGATGAAAGGAAGCAAATGTCCAAAATGGGAAATGACTCCCAACTGTCTTTCGATTTTTTCTGTGTGAGAGATATTTGGGCTAAAGGAAGCAGTTGCACAAAATGTCACAAAGATCAGCATATTTGTTGGATTGACTGCTGCCCTTCAATGTACATTAAGTGTTTCTTTTCAAAACAGTTCCACAATGCATCAAAAATCACAGGATGCTTGTTTTATTTCTTTTCTGCTTGTAGTTTTGCTCGTTACTCATATCAAATACTTGAACATCAGGGCAAAAAGGAGACAAAAGGTTTTTGGTCTTTTACACAAAAGCACAGCAACTAGGTTTTAGAGTGGTGTTCTTAAATGTTGTATTCTCAGCCAACACATTCCATTTTGACAGGCAATTCCCTGTCAGTGTCTAAAGATTTTAAGATGTATTCTAGTAGATGCCAAGTGTGACAATGAAACTAGGTTCCTTCTTTTGTAGGCGTCCACCCAGCATTCTTCTACAGCTACACATAACAATGCTATCATAAATAAGGCAACATTTAGGGCACCTTGTTCCCCATTACTTCTCATGACAGTCTTCAACTTGAAGACAATTGCTTAGAATTACACTGACAAAACTTCCTCTTTTTTTAACCAGTTAGCTAATTTCTTTATTTGGTGCTGAGTTGCCATTTTAACATTCCTTAATCTGGTGCACTCTAAACAGACTGCAATGGCAACTCCCAGAATTTGAAAAGATAGTTAAAGTCACCATTTATCCAAGCAAGATGGCTTGACATTATCATATAATAATCTTTCTTCTCCTTCTATGTTGAGACAGTTACAAATGTACACAACTTGTCCTGTTACAACATTTCAAATTCGCTGCCTATCTCTTCATTTAAGCATGTTTCACTAATCCTTCAAGGACTCCAACACTTGACTCTCTCTTGCTGTACCTATTTAAATTCAACCTATTTTACATTCAAATCGAAATTGTAAGTGTGAGGACTGGTTATAAGTCACATTTTTCAGTGCCATTGTAAGTTTGAACGGTCACTAAATGAGTGTTATAAGTTGAGGACTACCTATATTCTAAAGCAAATGAATATACAACACACTTATAATGCACTTATAAGTGACAAAGTTTTAGTGAAACCTCAAATTTTCCAGCCCAGGGAAGCTAGAGAGTTATGTATGACTGAGAGTAGCTGCCGCAACACCTTAGGACGGCCTGAAATGTCTCTTTCGGAAGAGACATTTGGGAAGTATCACTGAAAGGGTACTTCTTACAGCTTATTGCAACAGAAAAAAAGGAAAATCTTAATGCTATGACCTGATCCAGCATGGTTTCATTTAAAGACTTGCCACTCAAATATGGACATTAAGGTCCATTAAAGGTTTGACCCTAATGAATTATTTGAGGCTTAACATTTTTGTCTTCCCTACTCATCACAACGAATGTTCGCCCCAAGGGTTAGTGATCCAGCGTGTTTTACCTCAAGAGTTTATGCACTTTCAATCACCATTATAAAATTAGGAGGGGTATTCAATCTGGGCACCTTGCCAGCTTTGCTAAAACTTTCCACTAGAAAAGGCTTTTGTTTCTTCTCCGGAGCTGCTAAGCTGGGCCAAATAAAAGGAAGCTCAGGGAGGGAGCAATAGGGGGAGTTTTGAAATCCAGTCCAGTGTGTGTTGACAGTATTACTGGGCCTCGCAGAAGACCTCTACGTTGTTCTAATGACATCTGGACTACTGGAAATTAGTGAGCACCCACCAACGTTTTAGGAAAAGGCTAATTATGGCACCAGTAGACTAAACTTAATGCTCGGAGAGCCAATCATTCTAATCACAAAGCTGAGGTGCATGAAAAGGATATATTTCAACACATGAAGAATTCTGTCTGGTACAGTTCCTGTTCAAATAAACTGTATGGCTAAACCATGTGTATAATTGTGTGAGTGTGTGTGTGTGTGTGTAACACTCCAACTCTTCCTACACATATGGTGCAAAAGCAAAGGTTTAAATAGGAGAAATACAGACATGGTAGACTTCTAACAGTTGGGCAATATAAACGGTTCTTGGGTAGTAGACAGCCTCCACAATTCCCAGCACTGGTTTAAAAAAGTTTTTAAGAGAGAGCTTTAAAAATAGTTGGCCAAGTTGCAGTTTTCAGTAACACTTTACCACGTTCTTCCCACCCACCCACAGCCTTTTTACACACCCACATGTGTGTTTAATAGGCCTAATTTCCCACCACTTTTATCATTAACAACAAATGTTCATGTATGTGTTCCAGGACAGTGGGCTATAAAACTCTCAAGTACATAGAGACAATTACAGACGGTAAAAATTGACTGACAATGAATAAATCTCCTAATGAGTGACATCTACCTATTGCCAACCAGTAACTCCAAAACTAAGGACCTCTTTCTTATGTATATGCCCTGCTTCGCAAGACTATGCTGATTGGAAAATTCAGAGACTTGTATTCTCAACACTACCAGAAGGCACCAATTTGAAGACACCTTGGTGTATACTCTGTACAAAATATCAACATAAGTTGATTAAGTTAAGCCCTTCTTTAGAAAGAAGAGGGAGTAAATGTATGTGCAGTGGAAAAACAATTTTAGTTTCTAAATTCAATTTCCTAAAACAGTTTCAGGGTAACTCTAGCTGACTTTTGAGACACAAAAGTGACACTATAAGACCTTACAGATTACCAAGGACGTAATTATAGGGGTAATCTTTCACTGTACTTTATTAAACCTGTTAGGTCTTTGGCAGAGTTATGGTTGACAGGATTTTCAACTTTTCTAAAGCTAAAAGTTCTTGTCAATATTGCAGAGTCACTGAAGGTGAATCTAATTATCTTTCCTCTTTCAAAACCATCTAACACATTGTGACATATCTTTATACCCACTGTGATTGATCGCCCTGGTTAGTTTGTGATTATACTTTGAACTTGGCCCTATTGTTGCAAAGAGTTTCTTTCCTATACCACCCCTGTCAAGGCAACAGGCAGAGGATAAAACAAACAAACGATGGCCATGAACGTGAGTTGAAGTCTTGCTCCATTTTCAAATGCAACATATGTATGCAACCCAACAAGACAGATACAGACTTCAGAGAATAATCAGAACTGCAGAAAAAATAATTACTGCCAACCTGCCT
>JANHFT010001490.1:72488-85611 GCA_032467955.1 Pseudoxenodon macrops
TCCTTGTGTGTCCAATCACACTTGGCCAATAAAGAATCCTATTCTATTCTATTCTATTCTATTCTATTCTATTCTATATGTAGAAAAGGAGTGGTGTTTTCCTGTGCAGTTGTGACTACCATTTTGACTTTTTTCAGCAATAACTTTAGCTGATGAAAGCAACCATGATGAATAAATATTTTTGCCGTCTTTCATTTGTTGTTATCAAGCTAACTACAGTTATTTTAATATTGAAATCTCATTCTAGAAACAAAACCGTATTTTCCCATTGTTGCATCTCTGTAGGACAACACAGAATTATCACTAAAGTCAAAGCATGCAGAACTTAAAAAAAAAAGTTACAGATGGTTCTGACATTCAACTTCTTCTCTGCTTTGCTCGTTTCCAAAGAAGGATTCTCGTAGAGTAGTCTCATCAAAACTATTCCGCTCCAGATGGAGCAGACTATAGTTCTCAGCACTCCACGCTTACTGGAGAATAGGAAGAGGATCAATCTGGAAGGCAAAAGGCCATTCTGGGGAACGTGCAATTTGACCTTTCCATAGCAAATGCCGAATATTTTATGAGTTCCAGTCCGATGTTACCTTCCCCATGCCAATCAAGTGCTATAGGGATATGCTAAATCGAGTCACACATGCTAAATCAGATGATAGGATTGATCATATTTGATTTCAGCCACTAGGGTTTGTAAATAATAACCTGCAGTTCAGATGATGGGTACACAATTATGTTTATTCAACACAGTATAACTAAGCATGCAAACTTTGTCAAAGGTTGAGCCATCCATTAAGACAATCAGACCAGTGGTAAAATCCAATTTTTTTTACTACCGGTTCTGTGGATGTGGCTTGGTGGACGTGGCTTGGTGGGCGTAGCAGAGGAAGGATACTGCAAAATCCCCATTCCCATCCCACTCTGGGGCCAGCCAGAGGTGGTATTTGCCGGTTCTACAAACTACACAAAATTTCCACTACCAGTTCTTTAGAACCTGTCAGAACCTGCTGGATTTCACCCCTGAATCAGACTATGGTTCTCTGTTTTTGTTTCAGATGTTTACCTACAATGTTCAAGATTACATTGTCTTCATTTGCAGTTTCCCACAACCCTAAAGACACAATCAATTTCACATTTCAGAAACCAATAGGTTGTTTTTGAAATGTCAACCTAATGTTAACACGTCATGCTTTAAATAATTACTATCATTTTATTGTTGTTTTTCTGTAAAACATGGATTTTTATCAACAATAAAAAGATTCATGAAAACACTGATTAATAGTATCTCCCTGTGTAGAAAAATTGGCTCATCAGTCAGTTTCCAGGAGTCTCTTCCTGTTAGTGCTGACGTGTTCCCTTGTCGCTTATAGAGATAACATTTATTGATAACCCTTGCAAATTTCTTTGATGTCCTTAATGGTAGGAAATAACTTCACAGCTGAATGGCATTGTGCAGTAGGAATCAAAATATACCAAAAGAACGTTAATAAGATTAATAATCCAAATGGCCTCCCTTTGATGCTGAAATGGCAAATACTATCATTTTCAAAATAAACTTAAATGCCAACATATTGTGAGTGCTACAAAGAGAGGAATACTTTTTGAAAAGTCACATTTTGATGAAAACCAAACATATTCAGCTTAAGGAGCTAAAGTAGCCCTTCCTGCATTATTTTAAAAGGGATATAGTGGTATATTCATATATATGGTCACTTTTTCTGTTTCTAGAAGTGGTTCATTATCAGCTGCCAGCGTTTTAGCTGGTGATGGCTTTATACACATCGAGCTCTTCCCAAGAACCTAGGACGTTGTATTGGTGTAGCATATGCGTGGATCCAAGTAGTTTGGCCTTTTGTAATTGACAGAGGTTCTATCAATTGCACCATCCAACCACTGGGATCGGGATAGCCAGTTTATGCCATTATCTTTCAATTTTGATTAGAATTGTTCTTTTGAAATTATTTTGATTGAAATTATTATTATGGTTGTTTGCATAATTAGACAAATGTTTAGACTGGATTTGGCATTTCTATTCACCCACTGATTCCTTCTGAAGGACCTGTATAGGCAGATGTTGTTATTTGATGTTAAAGGTATCATTGCATGATGTAACCTGTTCCAAGTTAAGCTGCCTTTTACAGCTGACTCATGATGATTTTGCCAATGCCGATAGGTGTTCAAGTGGAGCTCCAGATGTTTTAGGATTGCACCCAAAGCCCCTATTACAATTGGTACTACTATCATTGTTTTCTTTTGCCATAGTCATTCTACTTCTATTTGCAGGTCTTTATATTTTGTGATTTTCTCCAGTTTTTCATCTATTCTTCTATTCTGCTGTTTTCAAAAGTACTGCCACCTCCACTATCCACACTTTTTTTTGTCTTATTGACAATTGTTAAATCTTGGGTGTAATATGGCAGGTGCTTATCTGTATTTGGTAAAAAATTAAAAATATATTCAAGTTTCATACGAATCACTCAAAACTTCAACAGTATGGGAAACACTGACATAAAAAATGATCAGAAGTAACTATATTAAAGATACATTTCTGATGCTGTCATGGAAACATCCTTTTGACATAAGAATATAAAAAAGGGCCTTCCTGAATTTTAAAAATTGTTTAATTTAATGTTTTTACAGGCAATTAATTCTTATATTAGCCACATGAATATTATACTAAAATCAACTGGGGAGTCATGTGCCATTTTGGATGTGATGAATACCTCTTGAATTTCTTTTCAGAATTATAGCAAATATTATGAGGATACTTTAAAAAAACTATATTACAATCCCTGGAACAAGAAAATACAATATTTGCTATTCAAGCTTCACATTTTAACTTTAAAATGAGAATTTAGGTTTAGTCATGCTGCCTAGGGTTAGACTGAAATATTACAAATGCTTTTGCAAAAACACATACAAACAAATTGTGACTATTTTTTCCCCTTTTTCCTTGCTAGTGTTGTCCTGCAAGTGCTCAATCTGCTTTTTTCCAATCAATTTGAGAGTTGCTCCAGTAGCTGCAAAAGGAATTATCAGACTGCCTTGTCGCCTGAGAGCTGCATTATGGGCGGAGAGAAAGTGACTGGCCTAAAATCACCCAACTGGCTTTCATGCCTAACGCAGGACTAGAACTCTCAGTCTCCTGGTTTCTAGCATGGTGCCTTAATGTTTGGTTCCCATTAAACCACATAGGCTATCTTGTGGTTAATTTCTATGACAAGAGAATTTTAAGTACCATATTGATTGAAAAAAATAAATCCATTCAAAGGCTTTTCTTTTAGAAGGACTTCTTTCATTAGGTCAACCATCATAGCGTTCAGGACTTTAAACACCGCATCACAATTCAGTGAAGTAATGCAATAAAAGTCCAGATTTCATCTTTTATTGCTTTAAATGATTCAATCTTTGGAAGCTGGACAAACGCAGTGTAGCATTTTAGCAATGCAATGGTGCATGCAGAATATACATGTATGAAATATGTAGATGTGTGCACAAAATTAGCTATGTTTTATAATTCAAAACAAATATTTTTTTTCCATGTGGCAATGAAAACAGCTTTAATTTCAGAGGCTAGAGAAGGAAAATATTTGTGCCTTTTTTAACCTAGGTATATTTAAATAAAATATAACACATTTTCATCATTTAATTCTAACTAGTAGGCTTATGTATTTCAAGCTGATAAATGATGGATAGCTTTCAATATCATTCTACGTGCCATTGGCTATGGGTTAAGTCAAGACCAATAAATGATTGATGTTATTATACTGTAGTTTTTGGACATGCAGATACTTTAACAATGACTAATAGTGCTTAATGTTTAGGTTATGGACTTTCATTAATGTTGACAACAGTAAATAAAACTTTCCATATGTATGTCATCCAACCAGACTTCTGTGCCATTCCACAAGGCTGTTAGTTGTCAGCTTCCCCTTTCCTGAATATTCCACAGGGCTACAATTACTCAATGGCTGAACACAAAATGGCTGAACACAAACCTCTACATCTGCAGACTTACCATCATCCAGGTATAACTGGTCCAATTCTTCAGGTTCTTGCTTGACTGTTACGGGCATAGGGGCCAAATTATGATTATTGTCCTCATGCAAGTCGGTCAACGACAGTGGCTGATTTGCTGGAGTTTCATTTCTTTGAACATTCGGCAGCTGCTGTTGGCCCATTACAGTTGAATGAGTTGGACTGCAGGACTGCAAATAGGTTGACTCCTGGGTTACAGATGGAACTGGAGAGGAGGGACTGTTGGGATAGAGTGCTTGTTGATTACCAAGGGAACAGGTACTGCTCAGATGTTGACTCACCTGCGGCTGCAGCATGATGTGAGATGACTGATCGGGAGAGCTTGGGTGCACAACAATAGACCTTGGCACTTCCTGTATGGTTGGGACACCTCCAGCCGTCTGCTGAAGTCCTAGATGATTATGGCCTGGGTTGGTGATGCACTTGTAAGCAGGAGATGAAAGATCATGCAGCTTAGGACTAGAGCTGGGAGATGATGACATCACAGTGTTTCTCTGCTGACAGGAAGCGAAGCCAGCTACAAGGCACGAGCCAGGATCAGGAGGCATCATGATCTGCTGGTTGTAATACGGTTTGGAGAGAGGGCTTAATCCATGGCTCCTTGGTCCACAGGTTTGAGCAGAGTCGTAATCATCAGAGGGTTCTGTTTTTATAATTGGAACTGTTGAAAGAAAAAGAAAGTGCTTTGAATAAACATAGAGTTAATATGATCAAGTTGGCTTGTGGCTAGGATACCCTTTGCAAAAACAAACAAAGTCTTGAATAAGGCTCTGTGTGTCCTTTGCTAGCTCTTCCCCCCCCTCCCTCACCAAAATACGAATGACTCATCCAAGCAAGAAAGCCACAGCTGGTTCTAATACTGAAAAAGGCTATTTTTTTTGGACTCTCCGCCAGCTCTAATGTGCTATAAAAATCTATTTGCAAATAGCTGTGCTACAGTAGAAGCCCTGGACCCAAGGGCTCTATGGATCTGTAGTAATCAAAGGAATTTTTAAAAACTTGGATGTACTACTGCTTGTCGACTGCTACTGATGGCTCATTTGATAGATGTCTGCACAACGGGTAAATTCAAGCATAGGGAGTCAGTGAAGGGGCTTTCAGAGTTCACAAAAACAAAACTTCAGAGAGAATGACAAGCTTAAGAAAAAGTACATAACTCCTTCATAAAGCCTTTCTTTCTAGAAACAAAAATTGAACTACCTTAAAAAATAATAATAGTGTCTATATATAACTTTTATAATCCACACGACAGTACAGAGATATTTCATCAAGGTAAGTTTCCAAGTCACATTTATTTAAACAGCATTTTCACAGATACTTTGCGAGTAAGATACAAGTTACGTTTTGGGCTTAGAGTTGGCAGTTAATTATCACTAAAGAAGAAAAAATAATTAACAAAGAATTAATTTGTATATAATTTGGCGTGAATACAAAATCTTGTATATTTAAAAATAAGCAACACAGGTTAATTGAAATCAACACTAACACATTTGATCTTAATGAAAAAGGCTGTGGCCAAATGTAACAATGGCTTCCCTCCCGATAAACATTTAGAAGACAGTTATGTAAAAGACTGACCAGCAAGCTCCTTCATTACCATAAGAAAGTCCCACAGGTGCTTTTTCAAGAGGCAACTAGACTTTCTTGGTTTTTTTTTAAAAGACATTTCACTTCAAAGGAGTCATATTCCTTGCAGACAGTTGGTCATTTGTATTCTTTTAGAGTTGTTGAGGCCACTGGAGGTTTATTTCTGTCCTCAGGGTAATAAACCTCCAGTGGCATCAACAACTCTCTAAAAAATGCAAATGACCAGCTGTCTGCAAGGAATACAAATCCTTCCGTCCCCCATCCAGTTAGAACTGAAGAAACGTCTTGAATGAGAAGCAAAATGTCTTCAAAGAAAAACCAGAAAGTCCAGTTGCCTCTTCAAAAAGCACCTTTGGGACAACTGTGACCTGAATGATTGAGAATCTCCGTAGACATTTACCAATAGAAAGGTGAATGGCCATACTTGCTGAGGATGACAGGAGAATGATTATATATGAACCAGTCTGTTGATTCGTAGAAATAATATTAAAAATAAAACGAGCAAACTATGTCCCAATGAATATTGAAGATGAATCAGCTTTAGTTCAATCACCAGAATTCCTAGGCCTAGGTCAGTGATGGTGAAACTTTTAGGGACCGAGTGCCCAACTGCAACCCAAAACCCACTTATTTATCACAAAGTGCCAACATGACAGTTTAACCTGAATAATGAGGTTTTGTGAGGAATTTCAATCACTCTTTCACAATTTGACTTCTCCCTGGTGACACTGGATTTCTTTAACAGCACAACTCAGGAATGATGGGAGTGTAGTGCAGTAGCCTCTGGAGGGCCATCACATCCTTATTCTGTCCTTCCTTCCTTCCTTCCCCCCCCTCCTCTGATTTCACCTTCATTCCTTTACTCCTGTATATTATGGTTTGTTATTGTTAGTATTTATTAAAGAATGCTGCGTAGCTTAGAAGCTCTCAGCAAAAATAACAGCAGCTGTTGTTTGTGGCTGAACCTATCCTGGGCAGTTATTTACACACCCACACACCCACACTTTTATTCCATTTTCCCTGGGTCCTTGAAAAAGGCATCTTTTGCCCCGCCCCCATCTTTAATAATCAGGACTTTGCATCAGTGCGACATTTAAGCACACATTTTGTGGAGTGCCTCTCCTCCCCTCACCCAGAAAAAAAACCCAACGGGATTCAGAAACGAGAACCAGGAAACTCAGGGGGGGAATCCTCTTTGGACTTGGGGGAGCGGAGAGAGAGAGAGAGAGAGAGGGAGGGTCAGAGGGCTACCAGTCTGAGAACTTGGTTAGGTCTGGAGATGCTGCTGTGCTTTATGCACATTGCCTCCAACCAAGGCCCTTCGCTTCCCCCATGGGAAATGTTCTGAAGCAGTTGGGGAGACAAAGAGCTGGTCGATACCATAGAGGGAGTTCTCTATCCGCTCTTCCCTTGCAGCCTTTTAGCTACTATTGTCCCACCTTGCTTCCCCCTCCCCTTAAAATGAGGCTAGGGAAGAAAGCTGGGAGGGGGGAAATCTAAGGGGGAGGGAAGAAAAGACCTAGGCAGATCCCTCTCTGAATAGCCTCCTGCCCAGATTTCAAATGATTTCCTTCCAACCCTCCAATGAACAGACCCAACCTCCCCTTTGGACTCTGGACCACCAGGCCTTTATTTTCCCCATTTATTGGGGGAAATTGGATTTTTATTGAGTCTTTCCCTTGCCCCACGCCAAAAGGAAAGCCAGCGGGGCTTCTCCTCCTAGAAGCCTCCCTACCCTTCCCCCTGTTCCCTTCCCCCTACCTACCTCTACTTTAGGACAGAGGAGCGTGCATTGGAAATGTATGTTGGGGCGACGTGGGAGCGTACTTTCTGATGCTCCGGCACTCAGCCTGCAACTCTGTGCTCCTCCAGGCCTAGCTTGCTGAGGAGCGGGGAGCAATCCTAACACCTCTGCTGCCTCCCTCCACGCGCTCTGCCATCACTACCCAGCTTCCTCAAAGGCACAGCACATTTAGGCGGCAGCTCGTGTCTGGAGGTGCTGAATAGTGTCTCTCTGCGAGAGCTGGACCAGGCCTCTCCAACATCTGTCTCGCCAATGGGGGTGCTTCTGCTGGACCACCCACCCTCCACTTGACTTTTGTGCTCAGCTCTCGGCCAGGGAGGGGAGTGCTTCCCCACGCTGCCCCCTTCTTTCTATTGGTCCAGCCAACAAGGGAGGAGGAAGGCCAGACTTGGGGAATGGCCCCCACCCTGCAAGATCTACCACTGCCATTCTTTCCCAGCCCTCTTTGCTGGCGGCAACAGCAAATGTACTGTGATGAAGGCGGAATCCTGTTGCTGCACAAAGGTGAGTACAGGGGTGCTTCACTCCTGCACTAAGACTCTGGCAGTTGCCACTGCCATGACAGGGCGACAGGGAGCCGCAACAGAGGGGTGAAAGAGCCGCCTTGGTTGCATTGTGGCTCCGCGTTGTAATGGGCTTCAGGAGGAGGAAACAACTCTCCCATTATGAAACTCACAAGTGAAAAAGTTCAACCAATCAATTCCAACTTCGCGAGATCTTTTTCTTTCGCGAGAAGTTGGAATTGATTGAGTGAAATGTGATGGAAAAAAGTGATTGGCGCTGGGCTGGGCTGATGGCGTGCATGCCCACAGAGAAGGCTCTGCATGTCACATCTGGTATATATGTCAGAGGTTCGCCATCATCATTCTTGCTTATACCCAAATGAAATTCTAACTATTATGTAAATATTTTTCTCACTGGAATCTTTATATTATCGTTAAGGGGATGTATTTTGAAAAACTTTTTAAAATGTAGTTGTGCATGTAATATTTAATCAGCAGATTAACATAAGATTTTTACCTTCAAGGTGAGATAAACATTACTATAAGTGATATAGTAATTTATTTATTTAGGGGGCTTCAAGTCGGTCTTGACTGCTGGCAACTGTCTAGACAACTCGTTACAGTTGGTTTTTTGTTGTTGTTGCAAGATTTGGTAGTAGTTTGCATTTTCTTCTTCCTGAGGCTGAAGAGAGCGTGACTAATCCAAAATTACTTAACTGGCTTTGTGCCTAAGGCAGGACTAGAACTCATGGTCTCCTGATTTCTAGTCTGATGCCTTATTAACCACTATATCAAATTGGCAATTTAGTCTATACTAAGACATTTCTATATATTTATTTTCAATCCTATTATTTTATTTTATAAAAAATGATCATTATTCAAATTTAGCGTTAGCTAACCACTTGTCTCCTGGATATAATATCCTACCATCCTCAACTACCATTGTCATTCACCTCATTAACTAGGATGTCAGAAAATTAAATCCAGAATACCTGGAATGCTTCACACTTGGGAATATTTTGCTGAAATGACTGAACAAGATTTTCTTAAGAGGCATAATCTCAATAAAAACGGTGAATAACAATGCTACTTACCAACTTCTTTAAAAATACCATCTATAAATGAATTTTTGTTCAAAATTAAAAAATGACAAATGGGAGACAAGATTTGCTCCAGACATTCCATGATCTTTATATTATCCTGAACTCTGTTAGATTTTAACATACTGCCCTAATTTTAGGAATTAATAATAATATTTAGCATATCAAATTAATTAAGATTTAATGCACAATAATTATGATGGCTTTAGGCTAACACGTGTATCATATTATCAATCAATTTAATACTAGAACCATATGTTTGAAGCAACATCGACTATAAATTATTGTTCTTATTGAGAGGACTCCATATGAAGACCTCATAGCAAGACCAGTTCATAAAGACAATATGCATACTTGGATATGAGGAGAGATATGCCATTTATTCTGTTTGAAATGAAAAGTTGTGAATTAGTAAAATATGGGTTCATAAAATCTTAATGAAAAACTTAAAACATTTTCACTGAAGGAGAACAAGTGGGAATTTTTTTTTTAAACATGAGTTTTAAATCCAGTTTAATTTTTCTACAATACATAGGTCCTGTTCTGGTTCATGGTTGTTAGGATGAGTGAAAAATAAGGCATATATTCTAGGAAAACGAAAGACACCAAAAGTAGTAAAGTCTAGTTAGCTTAATAGCCATTTTCATCAACTGACCACGTTACAGGAAATAAGAACTTCTCTTAAAATTGATACCAAAGTACTATATCTTGCCTCAATTATCTTGTATTAGAATCCTTATAAAGCATCATTATCTTTTGAAGTCATTTATTCTGAGCTTTTACAATTACTATTTCTTCCTAAATAATTTAGTTATGAAGAGCTTCTCAGTTGCCGTTAAAATGTTTAGCTGTTCAAAAATTACCAAAGAGACAGGACATTGTAGAGGCCTGGAAACAGAGGTTCTTTTGGAGGAGAGGCCTGGCGCAGCTTACTTGCTTATGAGCAATTAATGAAGCCAAAATGTGCATTAGATTGTTAATAGGTCTTAGAAGAACTGATTCATTTTTTATTGTAAGACATTATTCATGTAACAATGCAAGGGGTAAATGGAACCTACATTTTATATTCTTTGAAGGAAGATTTCCAAGAAAGATGTATCACCCTAATGTTTACAATATGTTGTTTTGTCCGGTTCTTCCAATTGTACCCCAAACACAACTTCCTTAATTGTCCTATGGAAATTAACCTTTTTCTGATTAGAAAAACATGACATGGAATGGAATCAGAAGGGAGTGAAGAATGAAGATCAGACATTGAATAAAGAAGAGAATGGATATACAAGGGATAGGGCAGGTTCTGTTTTGTGGGGAATATGGACAGGCTCCTGTAATTTTAACAAATGGATACCTTCCCTATTGTTTGTATCCGCAAATCCAACACAATTCAACATCTCACTTGTCTGATACAGATACTGATACAAAAATTGATAATCAAAGAATTTACATGTATATATGTTTTGGGAATATACTGTGTTTCTCCAAAAAGAAGGCAGGGTCTTATTTTCTTTTGACTCCTGAAAAAATTATTTTTTTTCTTTTTTGAGAGTTCTAATTATTGAATCTCGCGGCAGTGGCACCGACAGCCCCACCCAGTAGCAGCCCGCTGCTGGCCCACTTCTTCTGCGGCTGCTTGCTGCCATTTGCATGCATCACCTTGGCCTCTGTTTCACTTTCAGATGCCTGCCAGAAGGCATCTGCAGCTGATAACAGAGGTCTGGATTGATCCGGAGCAAAGCCCTCTTCAGTCAATAATGGAGCTCCAGATCGATCCGGAGCTCTGCTATCAGCTGCAGACACCTTCCGGCAGGCATCTAAAGGCCAAATGGAGGCCAGGGCGATGCATTTGAGTGGCGGCAAGTGGCCGCAGAAAAAGGCGAGGCTTGTTTCAGGGTGTGAGAGGCCTGGTAAGTAGGGCAGCTCTATCCCCGCATCCCCATCCTAGCTTTTTTTTAACCTGTGCCTCATCCCACCTCCTGCACCCTGTGGTGGGCAGGGTCTTAATTAGGGCTAATTTTGTGGGTGGAGCCTCATTTTATATCATGCACTCAAAAACATAATAGGACTTCTTTTCAAGGTGGGTCATCTTTTTTTCGAGAAACACGCAGGGGTGAAATCCAGCAGATTCTGAGAGGTTTTGGAGAACCGGTAGCAGAAATTTTAAGTAGTTCGGAGAAACAATAGTGGAAATTTTGATTAGTTCAGAGAACTGGCAAATATTACCTCTGGCTGGCCCCAGAGTGGGGTGGGAAGGGAGATTTTGCAATATCCTCCCACCAGGAGTGGGGAGGGAATGGGGATTTTGCAGTATCCTTCCCCTGGAGTGGGATGGGAAGGGAGATTTTGCAGTATCCTTCCCCTGCCACAGCCACCAAGTCACACCACGGCCACCAAGCCACGCCCACAGAACTGGTAGTAAAAAAATTTGGCTTTCACCACTGGAAACACGCTAATGAAATGTGAAATACACAATAGGAAATGCTAAGCTAATGTTAAACTTAAATGATAAAGATAAATAAAAAATAGATTCATATAAGTTTCCATATGATAAATGAACTGATAAACAATATGACAAACAATTTTTCATTGGCCAAGCATGAAATACAGTCAACTTTACAGTGTGAGTCTAATTCTTAAAATTGATGAAATTAGCTTATCTACAACACTCTACAACACTCGGCAGAATAAGGTACACACTTAGGAAACCCAATAATTGCTCTAAGAGAAAAATATTGCATTTCCCCCAGCTTATTTGTGGTATCTTGTACACACAAGGAAGCCCCATAAAGAAGTTAGGATAAAATCTTTGAATGAAAAATCTGAAATCCAAATGATCTCCTTTGGAATAATGAAATTGCAAGAAAGCACTTAATATATTTCTGGCTAGTGATAGACTTGATGACCTGGGTATACTCCAATTCAAATTATACTGGAAATGGATAGATAAATATTTATATTGGTATAATCGCTTAATAGGCTTCTGATCCACTATCCATTTATTAATAGCTTATTATTAATAAACAGTATTGCAAAAAGTCAGAGCAATCCTAATTGCATAGGGATAGAAGAACAGGATCATTGACAAGAGAGACACACCAGCCTGTTTAGGGTGACGGAAGTCTTCAGATTCCACTGAAACTGCTGAAGTATTCATATAAAAAGTAAACAAAGTTGGAGCCAAGTCATGTCCAATCTATAAGATGACAACGTTAAATCAGTTAATTAAAGTGCTGCTGGGGCAATACATGATCAGCAAAGGAGACTCTGAATAGGATTATTTTACATGAAAAAAGCACCTCCATTATGTCCATTGAGGATCCGACTTTCTCTCATAGAATACAGGTATTCCTCGAGTTACGACAATTCACTTGGCAACAGTTGAAAAGTATGCCCCCCCCCAAAAAAAAGTATTTACGATCTGTTCTGAAGTTACATATGTTGCAGCACCACAGTGGTCATTCACCCTTAGGACTGATCGCAGAGACACTGCAACATGCCCCCTGCCTATTCCCCCCTCCCCTATCCTGCTCTGCTGGGTCTTCACAGGCATTGGGCTTGCTTTGCTTAGTCTCCTGTATTCCACTTACTCTTCCCCATCCCATTTCCCATGGCTTTACTATACTTACTTTCCGAAGAGCTCCAGAAGAGGCTGACCCACATAACAGAGAAGTCGATAAAGCTATAAGAATGTGAGATGTAAGGAAAACAGCTTTGCCCATCTGAATAAAAGACTGGCTTCTCTGCCATGAGGGTCTGCAGGCATAGTTTGGGCCCAGTCTGGCACACGCCAAGCAGCCTCCTGCTTGCTGTTGACTGGCTAGTTCGATTGAGCAACTTCAGGGATTGGGTCATGGCAGCCAATCGACACAGAGTTGGTTTCCTTTGTCTCATTAGACACTAGCAAAGCAGGTGCGGTCTGTAGAGAGCCAGTGGGGCAGGATGTGAGGGGGAAGCAATTGTGGGGACCCCAGGGGAGAATGAGGTATCTCAGTGGATCGGGGGGGGAGGTCTTGGATGGCCTGCTCCAGCACTAGGTCCCACATGGTCTTCTCCACCCTGAGATACCTCATATGCGTTTAATGACCTTAGCAAATGCACTG
>JANHFT010001490.1:88743-106120 GCA_032467955.1 Pseudoxenodon macrops
GCAAGCCGCATTTCGGGGGAAATTGCCTTTTCCCCCTTCCTGCAGCAAGGTGCCCCCATACTTCACTGTCCCTCCAGGACAGTTCAGGGTCCGCTATGGACCCCCAGTTGGGCAGAGGTTCGACGGTCTCCGGGAGCTCTCTGGAGACCGTCTGCTCGCCTCGTCTGACCACGCCTTCCATCCCCTATCCTTGATATTTGATAACAATCTAATTACAAATTGGAGATTCATGTATCTATTTTGTCACTTAAATAGGAATTCAAGAGTAATAGATGGTTAGCAGTTTGATAAAAGTTTGGTATAGTAGTTAAGGCATCAGACATGAAATGGGAAGATTCTGATTTGTAGTCTAGGCTTGGACACAAAACAACTGTGTCAACTTCGGATAGTCAATTTCCTTCAGACTTAAAAAGGAGGAAATGGCAAATCACTTAAGAAAAATTAGGAAACTACATGGGCTTGTCCAGGTAATCTCCAAAAACCAGACATGATTTTTGTTTAAGAACATGGTGATAAGTCAGCACTGAATGGAATTCTAAGAGGTCTGATCCCTGCCTCTGCTCTGCAGTACTCTGCTCCCATTTAATATCTACATAAAACCATTAGAGAGATCATCTGTCACCATGGACTGAGATATCATCAATATGCTGATATTCAGCTATATTTATATCAGCTATAAATCTGTCCATAGTGAACTAAATTTAGAATAACAGAATTGGAAGGGACCTTGGAGGTCTTCTAGTCCAACCCCCTGGCTAGGCAGGAAACCCTACATCACTTCAGACAAGTGGTTATCTAACATCTTCTTAAAAACTTCCATTGTTGGAGCATTCACATCTGCTGGCTGCATGTTATTCCACTGATTAATTGTTCTAACTGTCAGGAATTTTTTTCTTAGTTCTAGGTTGCTTCTCTTCTTGATTAGTTTCCACCCGTTTCTTCTTATCCTACCCTCAGATGCTTTGGAGAATAGCTTGACTCCCTCTTCCCATGAGATATTGGAACACTGCTATCATGTCTCCCCTAGCCCTTCTTTTCATTAAACTAGGCATACCCAGTTCCTGCAACCGTTCTTCATATGTTTTAACTTCCAGTCCCCTAATCAGCTTTATTGCTCTTCTCTGCACTCTTTCTAGAGTCTCAACATCGTTTTTACATCGTGGCGACCAAAACTGAATGCAGTATTCCAAGTGTGGCCTTACTAAGGCATTATAAAGTGGTATGAACACTTCATGTGATCTTGTCTCTGGCAAGTTTAGAATTCTTGACAGTGAGAGGATTCCATCTTTGCCCAAACTCAAAGTCTTAATGGGCACTGGGTTTACATACTACATAGCATTGAGTGAGCTCCTTCAGTCCATAGCAAAAGGAGCTTAAACAAGTTTAAGTTTTTTTTTTAAATAAACAGCAAAAATGTGATTAGAATGTTGATTTTGGAAAGTTACAAATACATTAGTGGTCCAGCTTAGTGGATTTGAAATACGTTTTTGAAATTAATTGTAGGAATATTTCTCATGGGAAAATACTTCTGTTTTGAATTCTTTAAAAAAGTAATGGATGAAACTTTGATACTAAAAGGCACTAAGGGACAACCCTGAGAAGTATGAGTGGCATTTGGAATAATCAACCAGTTAAGAAAAGATCAGAAGAAGAAGAAATCTTCTGGATCTCCACCTATAGAGTTGCTATTCCCTTTGCTATTTCTATCTTCATCACCTCCTTAGATCCTGAAAGAAAAAGGAACAGCTGCATTCCTAAAAGATATATCTGGAAACCCAGCCTCATCTGTCCGCTTCTACTAGTGTTTGCGAATAGGAATGTTAGTGTTGTTGCATAGTGGATGACATTTGTATTGGATCTCATGATCACCTGGAGACAACATACTAATTCCAATGTGAGAAATGAGACATCAATCCATGTCTTGAGTACAAAATCGTTGCCTAGGTCAGAATAACTACTTTTGGAAAAGGAGAAAAGAGAATTGTTAATGAATTTTCGACAGCTACTCACATAGGATTCCTTCAACCTATTCAAGATGTGCTTGAACTTGATGTAATTTTTACATTTGTTAAAGCAGCTTTTCTTAGTACTTAAGTATACAGGGCATTAAATGTCCTGCTTAGAAAGATGAAGTGGGGAGGAGATTTTGGCCAGCATGTAAGTATGCAAGATGCTTTTTCTCCTTAACTACTGAGTAATACAGTATCTACTCCATTCCACTCCTACTAATAGTAGTGAGTAACAAAGTTCATGAGGATTTTTTTTTTTTTCCCATTTGCTAAGTGTCCTCCGGGTTGGCTTTCTGCCTGGATCATGACAAGGAAGGAAATTTGCCCCTCTTTCCTTGATCGAAAATTTTCATCTTTCTCATGACTCTTACTGCAATTAAAATGTTTATTTAAAAAAAATTCATACAAGCCGCAAGCAACTTATTTAAAATAATATGTAGTTAAACTATTAGACAGTAGCAATAAAGCCACAAAGGACTTCTGAGTTGCTGTTCTCTTTGTCTGCGATGTTCACTGTGTGATCACTGTCATGCAGATGATACAACTTTTAATAGCTACTTTAAAAAAAATGTCTTGGCTTGGAAAAAGAACCATTCAGGTATTAAAGACACAGACAAAGTATTAGATTCCAATTGCTGGCTACCCCCTATTCACTATGCTTTTTTGTGTGTGAAGAAAACAAACAAATATTCAAATGATATTGGTCACTTTCCAACCAATGTTTGGTAGTTTTAAATGTATTTATTATTTATTTATTAAACCAATTTTTTATAGCCAAGTTGTAAACTAACGTATAAGCTACCGGTAATTGATATCAACTTGCATTGATTTAATTGAAATGATTATGCCATCATATACAATACGTGAATATTTGCCGGATTTTCTGCACCATCGTAATGCACAGAGACAAATTACCTTTGTCACAATTCTTGAGCTTTTGTTTATTTCTGAACGAAGGGTCATGACCCAAAACATAAGATGTTTTACTCCTTTTTTGCTTAATATCTATGATTTTTTTTCTTGTAGAAGATCATCTTCAATTACTAACCAGTTTGTTTTTTTAAAAAAGAGCAGTCTATTTTTTTCCCATTTCAGAGCTGAACATCAAAACATCAGGGCGACTCCGCAATTGGATCATCATTATCTTGAGCAAATTTCAAGGTGACATTACAGTCCCTCTGAAATTAGTATTACACTGCAGTGTTATGAAGTGACATTCATTTCATTCTTGCAAAATGATGACATTAGCATCTAATTATCTTGAAGGAAATTCAGTATCAATCAACTTGTCTGCAATATGGCACTGCCTCCATTCTACCAGGTTTGAAGGTGGAGACCATCATGGTACAGGGGAATTAATACTTTTACAAACCTGTTCTAAACATTTTCTCTTAGGTATTAATATGCTGAAATCTGAAAGTTATTAAGACCATGGGACTGACCCATTAACGTACTAGTCTATTTCATAATTATTAGTATATATGTCATTTAATGGATTTTAACTTATTGTTTTATAGGTGACAACCTCTGTCTGCATTCATGGAAATTAATGTGAATCTGAAATCAGACAGAAACTAATTCACACATCCAAACCACACATCTTTTTTTCTGTAGTATGAAGTAGTAAGCTCTCTCTGTGTGAATACATTATTTCAACCAATCAAACTTCCACATAAAATCAGGCAAGATACTATTTGTTGGGACAGTTTATTTTTCAACTTCAGTAATTTTCAGAGGAATAGACTTCAGCTCCTAGCATTTGTTGGGACATTCCATATATTCAGCTATGAGCCATCAACTGAGCAGATATTATGTCAAGTGTGTATGTGTGTGTGTATGTATGCATGTGTGTGTGTGTGTGTGTTTTGTATTGATTAAAAAAAAGTGGAATCTAAATTATTCATATTTCACAAGCCCTGATTCACAGTGATCAGCACAGAAAGGAAGTGGTCTTTTCTATTTTATAAATAACATGTTTTGTCACCAAGTCTCTGTTTTTCATCTGCTAACAAGAGAGAAAACCAACAATATTGGCTCTAGGTGAGTGATAAGGCATTGCATCTGAAAAACATCTCAAATGTTCTATTTTTATAGTAGTAGCTTCCTATTGCTTGTCAAGAAAGAATCTCCAGAGGAGCTTTACTTTCTATGGGTGAAATAGACACAAAGATGAAGGGAAGTACAGTATATGCTCAATTAATATTTTTCAGACTGTCTTTGTAACTTGTTACAAAGACAGTCTGTTAAGAGCTGAGGTGGTGCAGTGGTTAGAGTGCAGCACTGCAGACTACTTCAGCTGACTGCTAGCTGCAGTTTGGCAGCTGAAGTCTCACCAGGGTCAAGGTTGACTCAGCCTTCCATCCTTCAGAGGTGAGTAAAATGAGGACCCAGATTGTTGGGGGCAATATGTTGACTCTGTAAACCGCTTAGAGAGGACTGTAAAAGCACTATGAAGCGGTATATAAGTCTAAGTGCTAGTGCTCATAACAATAATGATGTGATGGAATGTTGTCTGGATTCCCAGGAGGGAGGGGCTGCATTCCAGAGAGCCAAGAGAGGCCATGAAGTTTAGATAGTTTAGCTGGAAGAAACGAGAGTTAAGATGGATCCTCTCTAGCAATTCTCAGAATATATCTTTAATGATATAAATAGCTGGCAAATCCAACACTGGAAGTTTTTAAAAAGAGATTGGACAACCATTCGTCAGGGTTTCCTGCCTGAGCAGGAAGTTGAACTAGAAGACCTCCAAGGTCCCTTCCAACTCTGTTATTCTGTAAGATTTCTGCATGTAGGTGAGGAACAATGAAGGACACCCTTCTGAAGTAATCCTACATGACTTCTTTGGTTCTTGGAGTCTGATAAATAATAGCAAAATATTTAATGTTTTTTCAGAGAATCATGCCATGTACTGCTTTCAATATATAACACAATAAAAATTATTAATAGGACATTTGGTAATTTATTTAGCCCAAGAAAACAGATCTGTGGTCTGAGAAGATTGCAATCTAAAATTCAAATAAGGAAAGATACAGAAAAAGATGGAGATGGTTTTGGAAGCAGCCATAGGAACCCGATAAATATGTGGGTAACGGGGTAAGGATATGTGCAATCATAGCACTGTCCCCCTTTTTTGTATATATGTCATAAGCATATTAAAAAGGAGCTGGACTTTGATGCACGACTGCCGCCTTTCATCTTCACTCTTCTGACTCCTTCATGGATGCCACTGGTAGCTATTTTAAAAGAATCTTGCAGTTTCCATAGCATGTTTTTGAAGGATTTGCATAGCCCTAAAAAAAAAAAAACCACCCTCCATTGCTGACGTTATATGGACACATTCACTTAATTTTCTTGGCAGCAATATGGAAATGGTGAGATGCACTGAGGTCAAATGTTCTGCTAATTAGGCATTCTAATTTTGATTTTTACACAAAAGACTATTCATTTATTTATTTTTTAGCAACAGTATGCATTTATAAAGAAAACCTAAAGGAAGATATTTTTGAAAACCTCTCAAAACTACTAGATGCTCAGTCCTGCCAAAGACAAGTAATTTTAATTACAACATGAAGATATGTGTTATGTTGTTTCTGTGCATATTCTATGACACAACTATTTTTTTAGTATTGTAAACAAATCTGTTGGCTTAATAGGAAGACATGGGGCCAATCTAAGCATTACCGTCTCAGTCTAATTTACAATAAAACTAAGAATAACTATTGAGTCAGATTACAATTTTCCTCCTTCCTTCACTGTCTTCTTAAGCTTCTTCCTTTTGTTGATTCAAAATGTCTCATTATGTGCAAACAAGAAATCATGGCTTAATACTGAAATCTCATATCTATAATGACAACCTGTATCGGCCTGGCCTTTGGTATTAAATATAGAAATCTTCTTCACAATGTCTTGAAAGCTAAACAAAGGAAAGTTGAAGCCATATACTGTATTTCTATATGGCTGAAAGTCATAAGCATAACAGTCAGGACAAGTCAATAAGCAAAAGCTTTTGTAGAAAGCTTCTGAAAGGTCTCTGGTGAAAGCCAATGTAGATGGCCTTTAGAAGGAACGTCTTCATTTTTTTCTCCACAATGGCAATCTTGTGAGGTCGCTTCCATTGTATTTTTTATTGGAATAAAATAAAATAGGTTAACTATGCTGCAGATTTTGTAGGTGATTTGTTTCTGGAATAAAAAGTTGGTGAAAGAAACCCCAGAACACTAATATGGTGTGATTTAAGAGAAAAGAGGCATTTAAGATTGATGAGAATCTAAATGTCATAAGATTATAGGAATGAGATTATTGTGTATGTTCTTCAAGAAAAGCGGACGTGTCCAGCTTGGTACTGTATTTGGTATTGAACAATAAAGTTCAGAGAAGGAACAAGGTGGTGTTGTGGTTATCTATCTTACTAGAAAATCATCTCTTGGAAGCAGAATGTAAAGATTTGTTCTTGGTTTTAAGCCACAAAACCAGATTTTGTTGGTATACCATCCACCCTGCTTCCCATTATCTTCCCTGCCTAAACTGGAGTAGTTTTGAATTTCTTTGTAGAGGTTGTCTACACAAATTCAGACTATGAATGAACGGATGTAAGGACAGCCCATTTGGTCTGTTTCACTACTATAGAGTAGATTTGAAGTGAATTATTACTAGTGGAGCAATATCCATCCATTCTCATTGCAACTTCCCATTTATTTCTATACAGTACCATAACATCTCCAAAGCATCAGTAAGTAGGAAGCCCAAATAAATGAAAACCAGCTTTTGTTCCCCCCTCAAAAAAAACAACAACCCCCATGTAAAATAATTTTATGTAGCCAGTGAAAACTAAAGTGCATCTTTATATCTCCACTAAGAGTCATTATGAAGATGTGTTTGCTGGCTAGACACAGGACATCATCATTTTCTCTGATTGGGCATGGCAATCTAAACTCCCTGAAGGATTGGTTTTTAATTATTCAATAATACTGAGGATAGAGCTTAAAAAATGCAAGGGAGGAGCAAAGAGGTCCTGATGAATGAAGCGCAAGACTTCAACGATTTGTTTGTAACTATGTTCTCAACAGTCTACTGTGGGAAACCTAAGATCTCAAGCCACCAGTTAGATACGTTGACTGAACTGATTTGATATGGCATAAGGATTGCTATATTTTGTATTTCTAGGCTTAGAACGTAAACCTTATTAGGCTGATGTTGCTCTTGGTTGATTAAGTATGTCTGTGATCTAGTAGTTGTATAATTACCTTAGGCTGTCTGTATATGTTGGAATTCCTACAGACTTTGAGGTTTTATTATAAGCAGAACAGCTTATTTTAATTCAGATGGTCAAAAGGCTCAACAGGACTGGAAGATCTGAAGCACCTTTTTCTAGACTCAAATGGACAAGAAAGTCTTGGATAGAAGAAGTAAGAATGTCCCAGCTAGACAGTCTAAGCTTATTAGGAGAGGGCAGCTTAATTAATTATCTTTTATTAAGAACTCTGGGCAGTAAAGATCTACCAGTGAGGTTTTAAATTGTCTACCCTCCTAGTTTGTAGCAATAAATAAATGGCTGCTACAATTGCTAAAATGCATGTAATCCAAGAGAAATCTGAATGCCCCAGGGGTCTCTTTTTTTTTTTTTTTTTTTGCAGATGATACAGGAAGCAATTAAGCCAAGGCCATAGTTGGGCTTCTGGAATGAATTCACAAAATTACTTCTGAATGCTCTGGGGTGGTTGGGTGGGTGAGGCTGGACCAAAATTTAATAAATCAATTTTTACTGAAGCAGCACCTCTTCTGAGATTCACTGAAAGTTGAAAAAGAAGATCTGCTTTAATGAATGGCAGAGAGAGATGCAGTGCTTGTGTAAAACCTGAAGCATGCTTTTGAAATCATAGAGTTGTTGGAAATTGGATGATATATACATTCAAACAAACTAACCAAACACGGAGATTTTGAGCACAGTACTGGGGTTTGGGAAACAAAGAAAAATATAAATAACAACCAAGAAATTATTGGTAGTCACAATGTCTGAGTTATGGTGTCTCTTATACCTATCTCTTCAGAGTCAGCTAAACTCTTTACAGTGTTCATGAACTTTATTCCTAGACATAAAGAGGTAAAGGACTATGTATTCTTGGGAGCAAGTGGATGGAACTCAGTTAAACTCCTGGGCTCAAACTGGCAAGGCTGCATTGTTTGTGTTATCACCTTATGGTAACACACACATTTAATAATGTTGCTAGATTTGGTCAACAAATTACAAAATATGTTGAATGCCTAATTGAATTTAACACATTAAAATAGGTTGGCTAAATTCTTTGCAAGAAATAATTGAATTACTTCTGTACTAGATATATTGCATTCAATTTTTTTTTATTTTTTGGTCCTGAAGGGCTGGCAGGTTATTTTGTTGATTTTGAGTCAGACTTGATTCCTGATGACTGCCAGAACAAATCGCTACAGTTTTCTTGGAAATGTTTTTCAGAAGCGGTTAGCCATTGCCTGCTTCCCAGGGTTGAGAAAGAATGCCTGGTTCAAGGTCAAACAATTGGTTCCAGGTCTAAGGAGTTTCACAGCCTTCTAATTTCTAGCCTACACCAATGCTCACTCTTAATTCCATTGAATTGGGATTTTTGGCATACAAAAATTCTACAAAGAAATAGTATTCACAATTCTTAAAATTGAATATCACACGTCAAGGTGACTAGAGTTGTGCAATAAATAGCCTATGGTGGGTTGTTGTTAGTAAGATGCAGAAAATGTTTACCCAATTTTTAACCCAAAAGTGCTTTTTTCAAGAGGCAACTGGACTTTCTTGTTTTCTTTGAAGACGTTTCTGCTTCTCATCCAAGAAGCTTCTTCAGCTCTGGCTGGATGGTGAGGAATGGAAGGATTTATTCTCCTTGCAGACAGCTGTTCATTTGCATTATTTTAGAAAAGTATTGAGCCCATCCGGAGGTTTATCTGTGTCATCAGGGTCACCTGAGTAGTGCAAATGGGTGTGGAGCCTTCTTGGAACTTCTGAAAGGACTGTGTTGTAGATTGGATGATGTCATATCCTTCCCCCTCTGTTGAGAGAGGACTGTTCAATTTTGACACCGATGGCCTCTTTGAACCCTCTTTCAAACCAGTAGTCCTCTGTCCAAAATGTGGTCTTTGCTGTCTTCAAAAGAATGGCTTTTGTCCTGTAAATGCAGATGGACTGCCGAGTCTTGTCCTGATGGATTTGTTCTCCTATGTTGTGCCATGTGTTTATGAAGTGGTTGTTTTGTTTCCCCAATGTACAGATCTGCACATGGCTCACTGCATTGTACTGCTTATACCACATTGCTCAGTTTGTGTCTGGGTGTTTTATTCTTGGGGTGGACAAGCTTCTACCTTAAGATATACTTGAGTTTGATACCTAATAGTCTCACGCTCTTATCGCCTTCACAATTTTTGTAAGATTATTCTCTTGCCGCCTGACAGCAAATTTTGCTGGCCCAGAAATTTTAAAGAATTTGTTCAACTTTGCATGAATATTTTAAGTTAAATCTGTTCAGGAGGTTAATGGTAAAAATGGAGAAGGTTATTACAGCAAAGGGAGTAAATCACATTATATTGCAGTTTCATTATTTTTCTCTAATTCAGCTTACCCAACCCTGAAACTTCCAGATATGCTTTATCTACATCTCGTTATAGTTCCCAGTCCACCTACATGGGAATTATGTGAAGTACAATCCAATGAATCTGGAAGTTTGAAAGGCTGCTTTGGGCTACTTTAGGCTACCAAAATGTGCTGGTTTAGAAAATGAAATATAGTGGGTGGAGGCAGGATGTGAAAAAGTCTCTTAAATGTCATCACTAGAGAACTATCACTGCAAATAGTCAAGAGATAATTATAGTTACAAAACAGGAAGTCGAGCCCAAGTTGACTTTTGATCACTATTTTCAGAAGCATCCTCAGAATCATGATGACTTTCTTTCTGCAATGCAGAAAGTTACCTCTAAACATTGAAAGGTCAGGTTCAGCTTTATAAATGAGACTCCCTTTTACTTTTGCATGCCCACGCATGCTAAATGTAGTTGAAATTTCAGTTTCACAAAGGATGACATGCCAAATGACATGATTATTTAAGTTTTGGAGAGGGATTGTTATTAGCTGAAGTTCAAATTTTTGGTTGCATATCATTTTTATTTTGTAAGGGTGGAAATTTCAGTGGGAAACTACATTATCTGAACAACAAAATGCCAAATCTAAACAGTCTTTCAGTACTTTTTAACTAAAATCAGTGTCAGTGGGCTGTACCAGGCCATGGAGTAGAAACAAGTAGGTGCTATTTCCTTCTTCAGCTCCTCTGAAATAATATATCATTATGCAGAACAGGGGGATTCAATGGCTGAAATACAGCTCAATCATGATCATAGAGATGTCTTCAGGTGTTACCATCTCTGTGATTCAGCCACTATCCTTTTGAATCTACAGTAGAGGTAACTGAGCCTTTAGGAATAGTATTAAAACAAAATTAATCAATGAAACCTTTCGTTCTAACTATAAATAATATTTCTTGCTACTATTCAAATAGATTGGGACTTATTCTCAATATTATGATTAAATGATTCTTTTTCAAAAGTCAACTGGACTTTGTTTTTCTTTGAAGACGTTTTGCCTTCTTCAGTTCTGACTGAATGATGGAGGATGGAAGAACTGAAGTCAGAACTGAAGAACTTTCTTGGATGAGGAGTGAAACGTCTTCAAGGAAAAACAAAATCCAGTTGCCTTTTGAAAAAGCACCTTTGAGACAACCATGACTTGGATGACAGAGAATCTCTAAAGACATTATGATTAAATGGGATTGTATGGAGAAAAGTAAGTAGGAACAAAGCAGGTGAGAAAATTACACACACACAGCAAGGGAAATTGTTTTGAATTGTGTCTATTTACTGGAATTCACATGTCACGTTTTGTATATAAATACTGTATATGACTACCTGAGATTGCCCAAACTCAAGTAACATAGACTGTATGACTCAAACATTCAGATGGGCAGCTTCTTGCTTCATTTTTAACTTTTGCTAATCTCCAGGAGATCTTTGAGGTTTTAACTGTAATAATTGTAACTTTGTTCTTTAGTATAAAACTGCTATAACATTTGCTGTATCTTGGGTCAATTGCTTTGATGCTTCACTTCATGAATTTTTATAACCATCATTGAGGTGGTCTGGTGGTAAATAGCATAATGCTGGCATAAGACCAGAATATCAAATGGAAGAATGAGACTCTCAGTATTTAGTAAAAATGGATACTGACAGACAAGATTACAAACAACTGAAAAAGAAAGTATTGTTATCTGGAAAATATATATTTGGCACTCTTCTCACTGTCAATCATGTGGCTGGCACGGGGTTTAAAGCAGAAAGAGTGGTTTTTACTTGGCCTTAAATATGAGTTTTAAAACAGATGTTGGTTGCAAAAGACATTTTAAAAATCAGGAACCAACCTACCTTCACATTTGTGAAATTTTAAAAGTGAATGATCTAATGTGACTCATTATTATAGTAGCAATTTCTATCAAAATGATTGGCATTAAAACTAAGCTTTAAGAAGGGATATTGTTGCCTGTTCTTCTAGCCAGTCTGGAGAAAATAACTTTGTAGTTCTACTCTTTAGCTCTTCATCCAGGTCTACATATGTGGGACTGAATCTACTCTTTGTCATATTGAAATCAATGCCAGCAGAGTAATGGCAAGGGAGAGACTTCTGCTACATACAGTAACAATACTATTACTACCATGATGAAGGGAGCAAACCCCACCCCCCACCCCGCCGGAAATGGGGCTTCCCAAGTGTACGTCAACTTTGTTAAACTATCTCTCTAGAAGTGTGGTATAAACTCTCAAGAATTCCTCACCACTCTGGCCAACAAATCATCCCAGCAAAGAATTATATGATAAAGAAGTCCAGCAGCACATCTGGAAGGGACTATATTTGTGGTTTAGGCAGAGATCAATGGAATGGAGTGATCTGCATTTTATGGGTAAATAGCAAAGGAAGAATTCATATTGTTTCTCCAGAAAACAGAGGTATAGAGTGGAAAAAATATATTTTAAAAAGCTCACTAGCTTTCAAAATAAAGTCTTGGTGTCTCAATATTATACTATAGATTTTATTTTCTACAGAACAGTGCTTCTAAGACAGGGGTCCCAACCCCTGGGTCACGGCCCACTACCAGGTTGCAGCCTGTTTCAAACTTCTTGGATGAGAAGCGAAACGTCTTCAAAGAAAAAAAAAAACAGAAAGTCCAGTTGCCTCTTGAAAAAAGCACCTTTGGGATGCACTGGGTGACTGAGAATCTCCATAGACATTTGGGCAGCTTACAATATGAAAAATTACTTATAACAGTAACTTTCACTAAAGCAGTTTTCTTCTGCCATGTTGATAAGTACACTCGTTTATTTAATTTGCTTTTATATAGTAAACTCTTGATTTACTCAAATACTGGGGAAATTGAGTATCCATTAAAGCACAACATCTAAATAAGATTTCATGCATATGCATTTTATATATTTCATGCATGTGTGAAACTGCAAATGAGGTTGTGATTTGATTTGAATTATTCAATTTAGGGTCCACCTGATTCCAAACTGATTCTGAGAGGTAGTATAATAAAACCAAACAAAATACAAAATACACATAATACAATATGATAACAAACAAATAAGGGAATAAAAAACAATTTATACATATCCAGAAGCACAGGAACTCAAGCAGAGACTTTTTTTAAAAATTGGCTCATTGGTGCTGCAAAGATCCATATGCCCACTGGATGGAACCAACAACATATCAAAAACTCTAATTCTTTGCTACCATCTAGTGTTTATGTGAAATTTTGCAGGCCTGATTCTGACAGTCTTGGTACCATATTTCCAGAATGATATACTGGTGCAGCAAACTATAAAGGTTTCTTTGATTTGTAGAATTGAAAGATCAAAGAAAACCTGATATACTGAGAACAAAACTCAGTACAAACATTGTGTGGGATATGCAAGAACCACTAAACTATCCCTAAGCCTCAAAAATAGTAATTGTTCCACTGTAACTTTTCAGCCAGAATTTGTAGAGCTGGATCAACAGTAGGGTAACACTTTGGCTTGTACTGTACACTAAACTTTACACTGCATTCTGAATTTATGCACACATTTGCACATGTACATAAAAAAAACCTGTATTTATGTTTATATATCACAATGTACTTGGGGGAAATACGATATATTTCTGGGACATCCTCAAAGCAAAACGTTGCGTTCTCTTGCTTCCATCAATGAGCTCAGCTTTTGTGTTAAGAATAGATTATATACAACTGATTGCCAAAAGGTAAAGTTATGTATAGTTTTTATTCTTACTGTTGGTCAAATTTTGCTAATATAACTAAGTCCTCTCTCACACACAAATGTAAGTATAAAATTCCTCAGAAAATAATAGAAATTTTATTTTTTTATTTATTCAATTTTTATGCTGCCGATGTTACTGATAAGTGAAAATTACTCAGGTACTTCTTTCTAGCAATAGGTCTTATGATACAGCTTTTTAAAGATGCATATGCCAAACATATGTTCTTTTCCAATACAGTATACATATTCTATTTCTGTGCACTACTTTTCCGAGCTGTGTTTTTTCAATTGTCTCCCTTGCAAACAAGTGAGAGTTTTTCAAAGGTGACCATGGAAATGTGGATGCAAGTAGATTTTATTCAATGCTGTAGTCCTTGCAATGATAGAAGCTATTCTGACAAATCTCAGAAACCTGTTATCTTAAAAATGCACAAAGGGTTTTTTAATGGCTTAAGGCAGGAACAAAAAGAACTGTGCTGCACGAATCACCATGTGTGAGATTCTGTTTAAAATATTGGTGCCTTCGTCCCTGAGACAATGGATTCTGAGTTGTCGCCTAAATAGCTGACATCTTGGGTTTGTGGGATAATGACTTAAATAGCTTTTATTGTAACCAATCATTGAACTCTGGGGACATTTACTTTTATGGTCTGTGCAGCTTTGGAGGAAGATTGAATTGAACTCTTACACCAGGATCAGTAACCAGCAGCTTATGGGCTGCGTACAGCCTCAGCTTGAAGTTTGTCTAATTCACTAAATATACTTTAGTTGACTTTTTTTCTCCTTAGGGTGCTGAAAATACTTCCTGCCAATAACTGATAAGAGAAAATTACAAGGCAGCATGTTCATATAACTAACCTTTCTTTTTCCTCTGGGCAACATGATTGATTGATGTCTGGTTTTTTTAAGCAGACACGGGAAAACTGTGTCTTCTGTATATTTTCAAGTCCCCAAAGTCCCAACTTCCAAGATTATTAGTCACCGAATAGCAATAGCACTTAGACTTATATACCGCTTCGTAGTGCTTTACAGTCCTCTCTAAGCAGTTTACAGGATCAGCATATTGCCCCCAAACAATCTGGGTCCTCATTTTTACCGATCTCAGAAAGACAGAAGGCTGCGTCAACCTTGAGCCACTCAGAATCGAACTCCTGGAGTGAGCAGTGAGGTAGCCTGCAGTACCGCATTGGAGTATTATCGGAATCTTATTTAATGAGACTAACAAATATTGGATGTTAGTAGATGTATATTTCTGCAAGGAGGTAGAACTTTTATTAAGTTTTTCATATATCTACTGCAAAGGCAATTCCACAATTTGTACAGAAAGACACTTTTCTTGATTCTATTATGACACCGAATGTTTGGTTTTTATCTTCAATTTTAAACTTTGCTGCACATTTTAAAATAAAACACACAAAAATTTATTTCATGCCACTTAAAATTTATTTATTTCATGCCACTTAAAATTAGAAATAAATTGTTACCATTAGCAGGAAGATAGGTGAAAAGTTGGTACTGGCTTCTCTTTCTCTTTCCATTGCAGACATAGAAATTGACTTGGACGGGACTTGTAATTCTCTGATTGCGGAATGGTGGAATCTCAGCAACTAATAAAGTCTAAAAAGAGGATAGAAGTATGTTAGCAGTGAATCACAGTTAAAGAACATTTGAATCACAAGAATAAAACAAACAAATGCCCTGACAGGCACTGAAAAGGGTAAATGACCTGCCTTAAGAACACTGGAGCATAAGATTAACTCAGTGGTTTGGGCGAGTAGGTAGCGGCGCCTGTCGGTGGTTTCTAGAACCGGTGGCGGCCATAGCGCAAGGCTCCACCCACCCACCCAAATGTCACCATTCCCGGGTTTTCTCCCCTTTGCGCATGCGCAGATAAGAAAGTGTGTGTGACAAAGGCACACGCGCGCACGAATTGCGCGCTTCCGAACCAGTAGGGATGATTCACTGCTGGATTAGCCCTCTAATCATTATCATCATTAACATTTCTTGAGGGCACATTCTCCTAAGAAAACTCCTATCATGCAGCTGGCTTACTGCTGGATCAAGTAGTCCAACAGGAAAGATCTTCCATGGGAAAAACAAAGAAGACCCCCTTTGCAGACATTAAATTGGGTTAGAAACCTGTTGTGTTGTGTCCTCCCAATTGCTCATTTGCCTGAACTGCCGCTGGTTGGCCAGACTAGTGGCGGGAAAAGTAAATCACTGTCAGTGGCCGGCAGGCGACCAGGGAATCCCATAAAAGCGGGTTCCCTGCAGCCTGCCATGAATTTAATGAATCCACCTGGATTCATTAAAGGTAGCTGACTGTTGCAATGCCTTGTGTCTTCCTTACTCGCACGATCTAACAGTTGAGCTCCTACTCAATATTGGATCCAACCTCCCATCAGACTGAGGACTCTGGAACTCCATGGCCCTACTTACTAGGGCTGCCAGGGTGCACTTTGCAGCTCTTCTGCAACTATCTCCTTTTCTTTTTCTTATGCTACCCCCCCCCCCCCAAGAATACAGTATAGGTCTTGTAGAAGACCAAATGTAAGACTTCCATGAGCTTGACAATCCTCAAAATAGGTATTTTTAACTTCATCTTGACATTTATGTATGATTTACATATAATTAATACGATAATAAAATAAAGGGGAAAAAATGTGCACATAAGCACGTCCAGAGAAACAACACAGTATTTTTCAAAAGGCAAAAGAGGCACTTACTGGCTTACACAACTCTCTGTCAGTTTTGGCTTCCATTTCCCACACATGATGACCATCTAAAGATAAGGACACGAAATATCCAAATTAATGTGTTTAGTGCTTTATAAATCACAGAAATAGGAGGGAGGGCTTCCCTTTTAAGATATCTTTATTATGCAGACATGATATTCAAGATGAGCTCAGTTTTGTAGTGAATAAAAAAAATGAACACTTCTATCTATTAAAGAAGTTTGAGGCAGGGAAGGGAAGGGAAGGGACTTAGCCAGTGATTCTGCTTCCACAGCAAAGACCTGTTTTTTGTCTAATTGAGCAGAGCTGCCTAATTTATGAAAACCTTCTATCAAAAGAAGTAGGGTCTCTTCCCATTTGTGATAGGTAATCTTACTACAAAGTAATTATCATCCGCTAGCTTTTATTATTATTTTTTAATGTGTATTCTATAAAATACAGCATAATGCACTGGTTTGTTTGATTTTATCTATTCCTATTCATATCAGCATTCAACTGCAACTGTAGCTTATATTGTGTCTAATAGAAAGTTTTTACAGGATGTAGAGCAGGGGTCTCCAAACATGGCAACAATAAGATTGGTGGACTTCAAAGCCCAGAATTCCCCAGCCAGCATGGCTGTCTGAGGAATTCTGGGAATTGAAGTCCACAAGTATTAAAGTTGTCAATTTTGGAGACCCCCGATATATATATAGAATAAGAGTCAGGTTATTGAGTAGGTAACATGAAGTGTCTGTGTTGGCCATACATGAACCCTCAATTGATTCTGTAATGTCAGAAGTTCCACATGAAAGATATGTTATCATCGTAGCTTCTGGCGCTAATGTTGATGAAATATTAAAGTTTGGTTGAGGCCAATTGTGCTAAAGAGATTTGACCAGTGAAAAATCTAATGTGTTCTCAGGCTTTTGATATTAATAGAATGCCTTGAAAAGACTAACTGGATCTATTGCTGAGCAAAAATATATTCCAACCAGAGGTGAAATGCTGCCGGTTCCGGTAGTAATACATTTTTCTGGTTCAGAAAACTGGTAGCAAAAATGCTTTTAAAAAGTAAAAAAAAAAAGGTTCCCATGAGGGCACATCTGATTATCACAGCTGATGAACCTTTTTAAAAAGCATTTTTTTACTACCTATTCACCCAATTGGAAAAGTAATTTTTTTTAAAAAAAAGTAAAGAAAAAGTGTGGACTCTCAGCTGTCTTTGACAATCAGCTGAGAGGGGGGAATGTTGGAATCCTTTAAAAAAAAAACTTTTAAAGCATTAAAAAAAAAAAA
>JANHFT010001490.1:106220-136272 GCA_032467955.1 Pseudoxenodon macrops
GAAAGCCGCCGGAGCCTGTGGATGGTGAAAAACGGACCCAACGAGCCTACCGGAAGTTCGTTTCCGAACTTCTGGTTGGGCCATTGGGCTGTTTTTCTCCCTCCCCAGGCTTCAGGAAGCTTTCCTGAAGCCTGGATAGGATGAAAAATGGCCTCCTTCCCCACCCTCTGGAAGGCGGAAGAGTTTTCACCATCCACAGGCTCCAGAGGCTTTCCTGAAGCGTGGGGAGGGTGAAAAACAGCCCAACAGGCCTACCAGAAGTCTGAAGAGTTCAGTGAGGCCTGCGCGCATGCGCGGGGGGGCAGCATGAGGGTAGTGGTGGTTGTGCGCACATGTGTGGGGCAGGGCATTGCATTATGGGTGTGGGCATGCATGTGTGTGCGTACCCTTTTGGCACCTGAGCAAAAAAAATGTTCGCCATCACTGTTATAGTGGTTTAGTTTATGTTCTAGAACCTCCAAGACCACTTCCAACTAAACTGACAAGGCAAGCCACTAGAATATAAAGAGAATAAACCTCCACTCCCTTCTAGTGCTGATGACGTCACCTAGTTTGGGTAATGAAACCTCTGCAAAAAAACAACCAAGCACAGGAAGCAACAAGGAGCCCTCAAAGTCAAAATATTCCTTTCCTTCCTGGTCTCACTCAAATCCCACTTGTATATGTTTCTAAAAATAAAAGGACAATGTCCAATCTCTTCCTGCAAATATTGCCTTATGTAAAGTTTTCTTCTACTTTTTGTAGGATCTCGGTAAGGAAAACGTAAATCCCATCTCCATAATTGCTCTGATCTCTCCCTTCAAATGAGGCAATTTGCATTCAGACCTGCGTATGTAACTGTAGTTTTTATTTAATTTATAGGGCTGCCCGTCTCATAGGCACGACTCTGGGCAACCAACAGAATAAAAACATAGTAAAAAAAGTCCCACCAAAATTAAGAACATAACATAGCAGCCAAAAACACTAATTTAACACAACCACAGTCAACGGATGTGCCATACTATCAGGTCCCCCAGGGTTGATGGCAAAACCAGATTTTTAATACCTCATAAAAAGCACCAACATTAATCTACTCCCCAAATGAGTATGCAGGTTCAGATATAGTTTTCTCAATGTCTGCCAAATTCCACTTGTGACACTGCAACGTGTGTTTAGGATTATTTCAATTAAATACACTACATGGATAACTAGCCCGCTGCATGGCAAAGCTTTCACCATCAACTAACGTACATTTCTGAACATGTATGGAACACAGTGGTATTCTTAGAAAGAAAGAAATAGGCAGACCTGGGGCTCTTGTCTGGAAGTGTATCTACCTGTCCAGGGTAGGTGGGGGGGGGAAACTAATAGTAAAATGAAGTAGAGAAGAGCACCTGTTGATAGGAAATAGAAGGAAACAACTTTATTGGTTGTCCTTGTGGTAAAGCAGTGAATTGCCACTGGCCACGCCCTCAATCACAGCCATTTTATGCCCCAAATCACATCTTTAAAGTGCCAAATATCTCCAAATGGCTCAAAAAAGTTGGGCCTGCTTAAACAGAATTCTCTTTTACCCCTCCTTTACTTTTCCTTTATTGAATCCTTTAAAAATAATGTAAACAAATACAACAGAAAACATGATAGCCCCAAAGAATGCCATACAGATAAATAAACCGGAGATGTTTTTAATATGTCATGGGGATCATAGCTTTTTAATACATCATTCATTACTTAAAATAATTAGCTATATTCTATACATCCCACTAAGAAACCAAAAATCAGTATTAAACTTAAGCAGAGCATGAATAACAAATATGGGCAGACTTTGTGTTTTGACATATGAACCACAGTGGCATAGTGGCTACAGTGCAGTACTGCAGGCTACTTCTCCTGACTGCTGGCTGCTTGCAATTTGGCAGTTCAAATCTTCCATCCTTCCGAGGTGGGTAAAATGAGGATCCAGATTGTTGTGGGCAATATGCTGACTCTGTAAATTGCTTAGAGAGGGCTGTGAAGCACTGTAAAACGGTATATAAATCTTAAGTGCTATTGCTATTACCGCATGAGTATTACCATTCTGATGTAGCTTTAGTTTGCTGCAAGGGGGTTGTGTTACTGCACTTTTAAAAAAACCACACATTTCTTCCTGTAGCACCATTGTGTACAACAGCTTTAATTTATCTGTTCCACAAAATAACAACAAAGAGCCACTGTCTTGTTAATAGTAGGTCAGTATTGCTATCAAAGTAGCATCCCAAGAAGTACCACACAGATAGTCAAATCTTACATTTGTATTCTGAGAAGTCATTTTCCTCCACTAGATTTTGCACACTTGAGATCATACTTTTTTTTTTTTACCTCCGTAGTCCTCTGCTGAATCCGACAGAAATTCAATAAAATTCTTTCTCCTTCCCCCCATCTCCCGCCCCCCCCAGCATAGAGCATTCTTCCTGTCTGGAACCTAAGTGTCAGAAAGACTTACAGCAAATCTCTCTCAATATGCTAGAGCTGTTCTTCTCTGCTGTATTATACAGCAATTCTTTCGCTAAAGATAATACATCTTTTTTTGCCATTTGTACGGTTTTCAACCAATTCACTTCCATCATAATTATTGTGCTTGTTTCTTTCCCCACCAAAACATTAAACATGGAAGTTTATACAAGCTGATATCCAAAAAAAATGAGATGATGATTACCTATTTTACTCTTCTCACTCTAGTTGTAAATCTCTTTAAAAAAACAAACCAAACCAAACAATTTCTTTTGCTCTGTTTTTCTTTCTTTCTTTCTTGGATTGTTATTTTCTCTTGAGTGTTATTAAATATTCCCCAATAATGAATTTTTGCTGTCATGAGAAGGTGGAATTCTTAGTTGTTGTCTTCAGGTAAAGGTAAGATTGACTTTCTCAAAATGTGGTTAAAAATCGTCAATGAGGGGCACAAAATGGATCCCATAAAGATCAGCTCATAATTCGTCATGAATGAAGCAGTCCTAAATTTGTGAGAGAAACCCACTTATTATCAGGGTTCCAAGTAACACCCCCCCCAATGAAAGAAAACTGCGAGTCTTGAGTTTCTTCAAAAGTTCCATTTTATTAGAGATGTCATATTGGCACATCTGGGAAAACCTGAAAGATTCCAGGTTTTCCCCCACCCAAAAGAAAGTTTCAGTCCCTGCCCAGCACCCACATGTCCATCACATGATCCGATCAAAGCACCATCCCAACTGAAGATGCCTCCCAGTCCCAACTGGTCAGGTACAGAGCAAGATGTCCTGGACTCTCTGAGAAAGGAATGCATTATGACTATATATATATATATATCACCCTGGCTCCATACAATCCCCCCTCCCAGTTTCCCACAGTAGTAAATGTTGCAGGCCTGAAGATCCAGCGGAAAAAAATGGCTTCCAGGTCTGACACTTACATTTTTTGGCATCACTAGTGATGTGGAAGGAGGAAGGGACTTTCTAGGCAATTCCATTTATGTTTTTACAGGTTTATCTGTCCTTATAGCTGTTTGTAAATTGGGGAGTAGACAGAAGTAAGAAGTACAAAAATAAGAAGTAAGGAGTGAAGTGAAATGACAGAAATATGAAAAGGAACTCAAGAGAGACCAATTGTCGTGCAATAGTTAAGATGTTGGTGAGTTAGGTTAAAATTCAGCTTCACATACAGAATTCACTGGGTGATTTTGGACCAGCCCAACCTATCTTACAGGGTTATTGTTGTGGAAGAGGGAATGGAAAGTGAGGGGGGGGGGAAATAGTTTCTGAAAGAAAACAGAAAAACAGAGTTGGAAGGGACCTTGGAGGTCTTCTAATCCAACCCCCTGCCCAGGCAAGAAATCCTATACCATTTCAGACAAATGGTTGTCCAATCTCCGCTTAAAATCCTCCAGTGATGGAGCCAGATACAGACTAAGAAAGGAATAAGCAGTAATATTGTATTATAACATTAAGCAGAATAAATTTCAAAAGAGTTTGTTAGCTTGTGTGCCATCTCAGTCATAAAGAATACAATCAAGGAATTAAAATAGGTGACATTAGATGTTTTCCTTCCAGCCCTTTCACTAACTACCGTATTCTATAATCAACTGAAGCTTAATTTATCATGATTTAATCAATGGCCAGTCTCTTACTATATATTGATGCATTCAAGCAGCTCAACAATGCAAGCACATCTGTGTGATATGTACAGTAACTGTTGTTCTGCAAGGCTATGTAAAGCTTGGGATTTGACTTAGAAGAAAACCCTTCAGAATGTGTACATGTGAAAGCAATGCTTCTCTGCTGCTCATTAAAGCAGCTGCATTTGTAAATCTGTTCTAAACTGAACCGTTACATGGCTCCAGAGGTGGGTTCTAAATCTTCTTACTGCTGGTTTGCTCAGGTGTGCACTGTGGCCGCGCACATGCGCTTGAAAAAAAAGCTTCTGACATCTGCAGAAGCAAAATCCAAGATGGCGGCACCTATGGAGCTACAGAAAGAACCGGCTCAGGGGCGTGGCAGGCCCAGGTCGCTAACGGTTCTAGTGAATGTGCCGCCAAGTTACTAACGGTTCAGTAAAACCGGACCGAACCATTAGGAACCCACCTCTGCATGGATTGTGTAATTCATGTAACATACATTCTATGGTTAATTCATTTGGTGAAGATGAAACTTTACTGGCTAAAATTTGCAACCTTCTGAATTCCAAATTAGTCATTCTAGAGCACAGGTGTCAAGCTCGTGGTGTCACATTGCCATCACGTGTTGTATCATGACATTTTTCCCCTTTATGGAGCTAGGGTGGCCGTGGCCTGTGTGTGACGCATCCGGCCTGCGGGCTGCCAGTCTTATACTCCTGTTCTAGGGCTTGATCGGTTAAACAAATCCCCAAACAAATCAGTCCTTATTTGTGTGGAAAGGGTGGCCCATTTTTGTTGCTTTGAAGAACCTAAGCCCCTAATAATGCTGTGAATCAAGTGAAGTTGACTTTGCTCCCAGTCTACTTCATTTTAAATTAGAATACGGTTAACCATAAAAAAAAATACACCAACGACAAACAATTGCTCTTTAATCCACTGCTGTAATAGCTGTTTTATTCCTGACATGTATCAGCAGGAGCTCAGATGGCATTCAGGGAAATTATTTATTTATTTCCGTTGAAAGCTCCATGCCGCCCTGCTGGTTATAATGAATTTGTATTTGTCAAATAGGTTTTCTGCTTAAATAAAAGGTTAATGATAAACAACATTTCTTGAACCGCTGGGCACACCTCCCAAGTGCTGAACACCGCATTCATCTTGAACAAATGGGATGTTGGGAAAGGGAAATCTGTGAATGATATGAAAATGAGCAGGCTATTTCAGCATTAACATGTCCTTAGCAGAATAAAAAGAACCGAGGAAATGTGAGAACAGCGTCTCAGCCCTTCAAGGAAAATGTGGACCATTGTTTTGCAATCTTAACAATTTTAAGTAGTCTCTCTCTCTCTCTCTCTCTTCTTCCTTTCTATCCTGCCGCAATCAGAGAGATTCTGAGTGGTGAATATAGTAAAACAATTATCCACTGTGAAATCTAAAATTAGACAAAAACATCACGGTTAGCAACAATGACAGTATACCAACACAAACCAACAATAAAGGCCATAAAAATAAAAACTGCAGATGGCACCATTAAATCAGGAGAAAGATCTGCCAAGCAAGTCATTTTTCCACAGTTGTCAAAATATCAGCAAAGAGGGGGCTAGATTCTCTCACAGCACTGCCATTGCTTCAGAAAAGAAATGCCTTCTTGCCTTAGCCTCAAAATGTGAGATTTGTAGCAGTTTCTCCCTTTGGGGTGATCCAACTGGCTAGTTTGGTACTAACTGGAGTAGGTGGTCCTACAGGTAGCTGGCCACCGAGCCATAAAGGGCTCTTGGGTCAATCACTGCAGTTAAATTAGTAACACAGCTGTTAAGTGAATCCGACTTTTCCCATTGGCTTTGCTTGTCAAAAGATTTGCAAAAAGTGATCAGAGCAGGGGTGAAATGCTACTGGTTCAGCCTGTTGGACCGAACCAGTAGTAACAAATGCTTCTGGTTCATAGAACCAGTAGTAAAAAATGCTTTTAAAAAGTAAAAAAAAAAAAAAAGGTTCCCACAATCAGTGGCATAGCTGATTGTCACCGCTGATGAACCTTTAAAAAAACTTTTTAAAAAGCATTTTTACTACCTATTCACCCAATTGGAAGTAATTTTTTTTTTTAAAAAGTAAAGAAAAAGTGTGGACTCTCAGCTGTCTTTGACAATCAGCTGAGAGGGGGGAAATGTTGGAACCCTTTAAAAAAAAACTTTTAAAGCATTAAAAAAAAAACTATTTGCCCTGTGAGGTTCATGCTTATTGCAGGGGCCATTTTGTGTGAAGTCCAGCTGCTTTTGCATTGTGTGTGAGTCAGTTGTGTAGGAGTCAGTTGTGTATCTTTTGTGTTATTTTTGTGCAAAGTGTAAAAGTTGGGTTTTTGACCTCTTTGTGGCTCTGTGAGGTTCATGCTTGTTGTTGCAGGGGCCATTTTGTGTGAAGTCCAGCTGCTTCTACATTGTGTGTGAGTCAGTTGTGTAGGAGTCAGTTGTGTGGCTTTTGTGTTGTTTGCATGTGACGTGTGAAAGTTGGTTTTTGAGCTCAACCAATCATATGACCACCAAACCAAACCACACCCACTAAGCCCCACCCACCAAGCCACGCCCACAGAACTGGTAGGGAATTTTTTTAGATTCCAGCCATGCCCTTTTCTGGCTTAAAACGTAATTCTTAATTCTTTATTCCCACATTATATTGTGATAACTACATTGTGGATGCAAGCTAGGGGAAGCCAGGTCAAATGCCTACCCAGCCATAAAGATTAAAGGATAGCTGTGGCCAGTCATGATGGCACATCTTAATCGATTTCTCTAGGTTATTATGATGATTAAAAATGGAAAAACAATTTCTGGCCCAAGGTCCCATCAGTAAGGCTGAATAAAAATGATCTGGGTAGAATAATCTAAATTGATATCCATTTGTCTTTCTGTCACTTTTATAAATGAGCAACAGAATGTTTAAGATTTGGTATATTTAATCTGTTCTTAAAAGAGGAATTGCTCTGTTCTGTTTTTTAGTTTTCAAGCTGGTAAAGCGTATATGGGTGTTCAGGAAAGTACATTTTAAGAATAACGTAAGTTTTTTTTTAAAGGCCAAAAGTAAGGATGATACTGAGTGTGTTTGGCAATCTGAAAGAAGCAAGCGTTACTGCTGCTGTATTACGAAATTCCCCTGAGAATCTCCAGACTTTCTCTATTACAGAAAAGGAGGGGGGGGAGAAAATAAATTACTTAATAAGAATAAATTTCATTTAACAAAAAAGCAGAGTAAATCAGTTATGGTGCTTTGAGTCAGTTGGTGCCTATATGGACAGTTCCATGCAGTTTCTTGGCAACATTTCTGAAGTGGTTTGCCAGTACTTTCTGGGACTAGGAGACAATGGCTGGCCAGAAATCATCCAGCTGTTTTTCATGCCTAAAGTGGATTAGAACTCACTATCTCTCACTCCTAATCCAGAGCCTTTAACTGCAAAAGCTAAGAGGGGGGAGGGGAAGGGGGAGAGGAGAGGAAAGGAAAAGAAAATCAGACAATTCCTTATGTTACGTCTGGTGAACCAAAAGGGAAATCTCTACACCCACAGACTGGGATCCACTCCAAGAGAGAAATCCTAGATCATTACACCAACAACTCTACAGTAAACATGTTTTGTAAGTGTATATGGATCAACCTGTTTATTTTTAAGAAAAGACACAGGAATGGATGGAATAATTTTTAGGAGTCTCAAAATGCTAAAAAGACTTTCTTATACTGGGGAAAAGAAGTTTTATGTCAGTACAGTATTTGCCAGTTATCCTATCCAAGTATGCAAGATGCCGTCTCTTGTCAGACTGTGCTAGAAAAGTGAGGAGAGATACGCCACAAAAGTTTCCATTGTAAAGCTGCCACATCTGCATCAGCCTGGCTGACTCACAGTTGAAGGCAACTCCCTGCCTGGCTAAAATCCAACGAAAGTACACCAGAGCAATTTATACCTTTCCAAAATGCAAATAATTCAAATTACAGACATAACATAAAGTTGAAACAGACACATTTCAGGCATTCCCTGTTTGAACTGAACTTACTGAAGGGTTTCTTCCCAAATGTTGCTTATTATATATGTAGAAAATGCCAATAAAGCAAAAAGTAGCAAATCTTTCATCTCTCCTCATCACCTATTTCACCTCCTCAAAAAACAAACAAACAAACAAAACCTGTGAGCAGGTTGAGGGGAAGAGAGGGGGGGGGGGAAATCCTCTGATTTTGGGGAGTTCTGTAAAAGATTAAATTCTTTAAAATCTGATGCACAACAATTTTAGGTTTCTTTGTGTTCATTTAAGATTGGGGTCCAGAAGTTGAAATGGCAAATGCACAACTTATTTCTAAACACAAACACGTTAGCAAAATAAGATGCCTTTTAAAAAGAAAAGAAAAAAGGGAAAGGGATCCTTGCCTATTGTTTTTGTCTAACTGCTCAAATTAATGCCAGATTCTGCACGGGAGATTCAGTCCTAAGGTTATGTCCATCCAGGGAATAGAGATCCAGTCCTGACACTTCTGAAGCTGTTCATTAGCTTCTTCTCTTACCTAAGGGAAACAGGCTAACTAAACAGAGGCACAGCCTTCCTGTTTATACAGCTGAAGGCAAGGTGGGGGGAAATCCCAGAACAAGTTAAATTCACAAATATAAACTGAAGCTTTCCCTTCATTTTAACAGGGTCTGAAATACAATTAATTAGAGAGATTAAGAGTGGCTTCTCACATTCACTTCCTGTGCCGAAGTCCCTATGTGGTTGTTTTTACCCCCCCTAAGTGGTCTTTGTTTGCACCATACAAATCCAAAGGACTTAACTGAGGGTGTTTTTCTAAAATTCTGGCATGGCTTTCATTTTGGCAGCCTACCAGAAAAAGCCATAATTAACTCCTTCAAACATGCACTTCTGTGCATTGCCGAGAAGAGTTCTGGCTCGTGTGCGTGCGTGCGTCCTCACATCTAGTAGGAACTGTTTCCCAGAAAAACCAAAACGCCAACATAATTTTTCTCATTAGGATGCCGATAAAAATATTCCTGTAGGACAAAAGTGACTCAGTCATCACCCAGGGATATGGGCTGTTTTTCATGCAGAGGGGGGGAAAAAAGATTCTTGGCACTGAGAATGGTGGCAGGGAGTTTTGCACCCCTATTTCATTACTTCGTAGGCTGGTTTTGAATGGCTAAAAATAAAAGCAAAGTTCCAGAATGGAATGTCTCAGCTTTGAATAGGTCTTTGTAATTCACTCTGTAGCCACCATTCTCTGCAGAGTTAAAAAGGAAACTGGGCAGAAGTTTAAAAAAAATAAATCTAAAATCATCAGGGAATTCCCTGCACTGAGTCACAGAAACGGCTTCCCCACCACACCCATTGAGAAGATTTCCACATAAAAAGCCACTGGAGGCTTGTTCTAACACAGCAGCAAAAGAACTAAAAGGTGTTTTGTGAATCTCACCATCCGGGTTATTTCTAGGCAGCATTTCTATTAGGGGGTAATTCCATTCTGTGTTTTTTCTTCATATTAATTAAAATCTCAATAGTAATATGGGAGAAATTTAACTAGAAATAGGTTGACTTCGTAATGAACGATTAGGCTTTACTTATACCTTAGCATATTTAGTGTGCTGCATGATAAACTGCATGCCTTCCATCTTGTATGTTTGAGGGTCATATTTAAGGCTAAACCACAACTCGGAAAAGTCGTTCCCTATAAACAAGCTTGGAACTGAAACCCAGATAGCTAGGTAATGCTCTCAGAATTGTAATCTCTGGTTTTCTTTTCTCCAGGATGCAAGTGCAAGAATTTCATGCAACGTGTTAGTAGCTTTTGACTTTAAATAGAATTACAGAATCAAATGCACGTTTGAAATCTATCTGGGTATTTGGTTTGGATGGAAGGATGATTCAATGCACATTCCCTAAGGAGATGACTATGTTCAGATAGATGAAGCTGCTTAATTCAACAAGGGGGCACATATGCCAACCTACATCAACCTGATGTGTCCCAACCCCTTCAGATATGTGTTGAACTATAACCATATCATCACGACTTGGCTGGCATTTATGAAAGTCATAATCCAATACATGGTAAGAAACCTAGGGTGTGTATATCTGACCTTTAGAAGTGATTTTATTCTAATACTAACAAGAATGTTAGTACATAAAATGTATATATTATGTCCCAAAGGTGGGGTTTTTTTCCAAAAGGCAACTGGACTTCCTTACCTTTTCCCCCCTTGAAAACATTTTGCTTCTCATCCAATAATTTTCTTCAGTTTTTTAGTTCTTCACTTCATACATTTTCAAAGAAAAAAACCCAGGAAAGCCCAGCTGCCTTTTGGAAAAGCACCTTTGGAAAAACTATGACCTGGGTGATTGGGAGTCTACATAGACATTTATATATTTATATTTAATTCTATTTAAATGTGATTCAGCAACCTGGTTTCTCATGTATTTTAAATATTGCATCAGTAGCATTACATTTAATCAGCCTCCAATTGAAGAACTAATTAGCCTACAAATGTTTCTCTTTAATTGGAACTGAGATTTGAATTCTGCTCTTACACATCTAATTCTCATGCAATAGAGCACATATTCCAAAGTCATTTTAAAATGATTGTGGGTAAGTTATTAGGCTTCACAGGCCACAAAGACTTTGCACGCAAAGCGTGTTTCATTAGTGTCAACAGTGAAGAAAAAACAACTTATCCAGAGATCAATACTTTTGAGTTTATAAATCAGTGTTGGTATTGAAAAGCTAGGAAGAAGCCAATCATGGTAATGGGATGATCATTAACCACTCCTTTATTGGCAGCTGCCACACATATTCTTCCATCCCCACAGTATCAGTTAGCAACCCCATCAAATTTGCCACAGGCAGTGATAGCCATTCTTAATCTTTCATGTACAGCTATGTCTGGATTCTGCCCAGCATTGCTTTAGCACCACAGACCACAGCTGCACCTGTGTGAAAAGCTGCCTGTGCGCCTTTTAAAAACAGGCAGCTTTTTTCCAAGGCTCTTGGCCTTACCTGGCTTCTAAATGGCAGCTGCCTCTTTTTAACCCCTCAGATCTTACTTCTCTATGAGCTGTAGTCTTATGATTAAATCCTAAAGGAAAGGCTAGTTCTCAAGTGAGATGACGGGAAGACAGGAAACCAAGCTTAAAGCCATGGCAACAGGTGTGTGTGATACCTGTGCTGGAAGATACAGTAAATTCTCAAGAGATAAAAATGGCTAAATCAGTTGCTTCCTTGAATAAAATACGTTTGCAAAGCAACAGCAGAAAATAGTACCACCATATAAGAGGGTAACAATGGCCGTGCAAAGTAGGAGTTCTCAGAAGAATTTGGAAGGGATTAAGTTGGGGAAGGTTTAGGTGATTCTTTACCTGAGTCTTTCTGGTTGAAATTTCCTTCATCTATCACAAATAGCAACTACAGTTTGTCTATCTTCTCTCTTAACTCCCATGTTATTTGAAATCTCACAATTTCTAGACTATCCTCATGCGGTTATGCTGAAGAAAGATCATGGACCCCAGAAGCTCTGGTTGCAAGATCAAACTCAGTTTACATACAACTAAATTACTTGATGCAGTCATTCACTCTTAATCGAACCTACTTCACACCATTGTTGTGAAGATAACAGGGAAAAGTTGAGTTTCCCTTGAGGAAAAGTGAGACAGAAATATAATATTTAAAGAGAAAAAAATTAAAGTAGGGAAGGCTTCTGTAATCCATGGTATTTGAGTGTAGCGTTTAATAACAAAAGAAGTTTGAAATCTCATTCACAATTATTATTTTTCTTTAGAAACAATCATTTAGCATTGCCCAATATTCATCCAGATTTTAAAATAGGTTCATTTAAAATTATATTTGCCTTTTGCTTTAAAATTTATCATTTCGACCCAAAAAATAATACAGCTATTTAAAATAATAACTGGTCTTAAGTATCTAAGAAAAGCATAGCACAATACCCTTAGCCTTCTGGATGCCTTTTGCTGTTCCCTCCATAATCCTCAACTAGCAAGCGCTGTGTTAGGAAAGGCTCCCACAGGGTGAGTAATGATTGTATTATATCATCTGTATGGATGATATTATATTATTATCTTACTCTTTTTACATTATACTAATTTAGGAGAATCTGAAGTCAATTTCTTACTAGCTAAGTCAAGGGTCAGCAACCTGTGGCTCTGGAGCCGCATGTGGCTCTTTCATCCCTCTGCTGCGGCTCTGTCAGCGGTCGGCTCCACAATTTTTTTAAAAATTATTTTTATCATACATTTCCCTTTGTTATATATAATGTTTCCTTTTCTGCAATGGCAGTGTACTGTCTGTATCAAATCTCTTTTAAATACACATAGTTTTATACGCACCATAATTACAACCATTATTCTCATAATACATGCAATATCATCCTTCCTTTCTAATCGCCCTGTACAATTTAATCTATAATCAAGTATAATCGATTGGCTCCACTATTGATAGGGCTTTCGATTAGGATAGGTAGAGGGACAAAGGACACCACAATAGGAGGAGACTCTATGGTGGGGGAACCAGACTTCCGGTTGGCTCCAGAATTGAACAGGGGGCTTCCGGTTAGGATATTTGTGGCTCTTTGAGTGTTCAAGGTTGTTGACCTCTGAGCTAAGTCTTCAGAGGAGTGAATGGATTCTACAGAGAAATGATTCCATCATCTAATGAAACATCATGTTAAAGGTATGTTTCTGGTAATTCAGATACCATTTTTCACCCCGAGCCATGCTGGGATGAAGACACAAATGACTTTCATCTTAATGTCATCTTCATCATCATCATCATCTTCCATGTGTTCTGAAGTATGTAATTCTCAGTTTCTGGCAGTTTCTTGGCAGAAGCTTTTAGGCCAGTAGTGAGTGAGTTAACCCAGAAATTGAAACAACAGCAAATGAAAAGGGTGTGGTAGACTCCGTTTGAGAGCCAGACATAGAAAACAACATTATGCATATAAAGTATGTGTTCAAGGGATTATTCTGCCACTTGGTTTATTATGTGAACTACAGCTTCACTACCAGTCTGAAACTTGATTCTTTTTGGGCCAATTGCCCCTTAAACTGTGACTGCTACTGGCAGTGGAAAGACCAGTGGAAAGATCTCTGGGAATGTAAGATCTTTTACCAAATGGAGAGCAGCCAAAAGTCTGCTCACTGGTCTCCACATCTCCTCTCATCAAAACAGATGCCAAATTTTCAGCCTTCTAATGCAGCAGTAGAGAAGAAAATCTCTACTGTTGCTCAATCTGTATCCAAATACCATTATATTGACTGAGGGACCTAAGTTTACTTTATTTTTAAGTACATTTTTAAATCATCATCATTTTTCTAAACTTTAATCCATGTAACTTAAAACTGTAGAAGCAAAATGCTATTTTCCTTTATTCCCTACAGAAAGTGGTGCTAAAAACAGAATAAAGGAATGGCATTATTCTAACCACTTACTGTCTTAATTTTCTATGAAAACTTGTGTCCCACTGAATATAATATACTACACTAGTTAAAAGCAAATAAAACAATGTTTTGTTCATGTATCTGATCTTGTTCCTATTAGCATCCCATTCTAAAAAGAGGGGAGGGATATATTTATTTGATTTATGGAATGCCAGAATCCATCGTAATTTTTACTATCATTCATCTCAGGTAAGTAAAATATTGTTACTGAAGAAGCAAAGAAAGCAACACAAAAAAAACCAACACTTCCTTGTAGTTGGTGAATAGCCATTTGTATGACAAAGGGCATAATAATAAATACATAAATTGGCATCTTTTTTCTTTCAATGTTGTTTTAGTTTGTAAATCTGAAGATAAAGTGTCTTGTTATTATTCTGTATAAACTATTCCAGAAGTCATTCAAGCTAAAATAATTACTTTAAATAAAGAGCAAAAATTCACTGGGGACGTATTGAAAGAGAATTAACACAATCGTACCATCAAATTGCTTCAAATTATAAATATATTTAATGCACTGGTGATGTTACTTAGCCTGGTAATGAAACATCTGCAAGAAAAGAACTAAGTTCAATAAGTGCTAATACAGTATGTATTCAAAAAGAGATGCCTTCAAAAAAGGAAAAAAGAGGAGCTGGAGAACTACAAACCAGTCAATCTGGTACTGATATCTGTTATGAGTCTACAATCAATCATAAACAGATTGATCTGTAGGTATTTTGAAAATTATGTGGTAATTAGTCTCCATGGATTTGTCAAGAGCAACTCTTGCCAGACTAATCTAATAATTAATTTTTGATTGAGTAACCCCATTGTGGGAATGCTATAGACATAATATATCTTGATTTCAGCAAAGCATTTTAAACAGTACCCCATGATATTCTGATTAGCAAACTAATTAAGTGTGGGCTGAATGGCATGACAATTAAATGAATAGACATAGCTGGCTCGAAAACTGCACTCAAAATGCGCTCATCAATAGTGCTTCAAACTGAAGAGAGCGATTGAGAGCATGCCACAGGATTAAATACTGTGCCCTCTATTCTTCAATATTTTGTCAGTGGAGGAAATGCTTACAAAATCTGCAGATGACACAAATTAGGGTAGGAAGCTTAATATTTTAGGAGACAATAATAAAATTCAAAATGATCTTGCTGAAGAAGTGGCCTGAAAGTAATTATGATGCAATTTAACAAAGTACGAAGTGATTCCCTTAGGAAACAAAAAATCAGACGTGCAAGTACGGGATGGAAGATACCTGGCTTGGTAATAACATTTATGAAAAATATTTTGTAATAGTATTTCATTGAAAACACCCTATGAGTCAGCAGCATGACACAGCTGCAAAAAAGGCAAATGCAATTTTACATTGGATCAATGAGAAGAATCGTTTTCAATTCAAAAGAAGCAATAGGTCTACTTTATTCTGCTTTGGACAGATTCTGACATGAGTACTATGTCCAATTCTAGGCCTCCCCACTTTTAAAAAAAATCAGAAAAACTGGAATAGGTTCTGAGAAGGACATGAACATTGTCAACAGACTAGAAAGTAAGTGCTTTCCATTTCATGAACTGATTCTGCAAGATCATCTTTAGTAAATGCTAGACTACCCATAACCATCATTTCATCCTTTTCAGCGATCCTTTTCAGTGATCCTTAAGCAGAGAATGATCAAGGGCGGGCAGAAAAGCAGAGGGAGTAACTTCCAACTTTCTGCCAGTTTCCCCATTGACTGTGCTTGTGGAAAGTTGGCAGGTAGTGTTGGAAATAACGCCTCCTCCACTTTGACTGACCCATGAAACTCTTGCCACTTTGCTGGGGAGAGGGGAACAAAGGAAACTGCACTCCCGCTCCCTATTTGGCATGTCCTCAAGGGCCTTTACCCTCTGGGGAAGAAGAAGGCTCACCTGTGCTTGCTGGTCACACCTCAGCCAGCCCTACCTCACCAGCAGGCCTCCAAGTCACTCACCTGTGTTTCCCTTGCCATCCACAACAATTAAGAGATTTGAAATTTCAGCCTCAGTTCCAAAGCAGCCAATTGCTGCGTGCTATTGGATCTTGCTATCAACTGACTAGGTGTGTGGCCAGGGCAAACTGGGAAATAAATACTGTCCTCTCCCTTGTGCCATGCAATCTATGGGTTTCTGGAAATGTAGTTGGAAGACATGTGGCACTGAAGTAGTCACAATTTCCCCAATTGTCATTCCCACGGGAGTCATGAGTCCCAGTGTTCTATAAGTTAGCGCATTTGAATTATCTTCATTCAATAATTGTTGCCCTATACATTCCAATTTTGCCAACTGAAGATTACAGACACAAGAATTTGGGTAGTTTATAGTTCTGAGTGCTTACATTGGAAAATAAATTAATTAGATTAATATTACAAGAAAGCTTTCCCTCACAAATCACTCATTATTTCTTCTGAAAGTCACACAAATCTATTTTAAATTAAAACAGTGAGGAAAACTGAACAATAGCACCAAATAAAATATCCAGGGGAATCAAATTAACTGCTGAAATCATTGCTGGAAATAAAATAACATTTTAAGAAAGCTGAACCTTTAGAACAGAACAGACACTTTCTCGTTTGCTCTCTTTACAAGTGGGCGATCAAGTTCTTGAATGCGTATTTAATATTGAATTTCATCACTGGAAAAATAGCTCCATGCACAAGCAATAAATATCTACACCATAATTCTTTCAACAACACTATAGCATGTCTCAGGAAATGACAGCATGCTTCTGAAGAAAAGCTGTGTCTCTTTCAGGATAGCAATCTTCCACCACCACTGTCACTTAGAAATTAATTTGGTTTGAGATGAGCCCCTTTGCACCCCATGTCCCTTTATTCTGATATCCATTTTAGCTTTAAAAAAATTAACCAACAAATACCATAAAATACTGTAAGAGACACAGAATACTATAGGTAATATTAATGTCCCTGGATCTTAAACTTGTTTGCCAAAAAGCTGTGTTCAAGGAGTTAAACTGAAAGCACGTTTCTGCTGTTGACTTCAAGTTCAAGAATGGACTTGATCGTTCTTCAGGGATTCCCTTTCATATGAGTCATTGTTAAGGCAGGCCAACCCTTCCCTTTTCTCTTTCTATGCAAGAATAATGCCATTTCTCAGGAGATCACAGCAGCTGAAAGATAGCCCAGAATGGCAGGCATAGTTCAAGACTTCAGCGCAAAATAATGTTCAGTCAATTACAAATAACCAGGGTGGTCTGCATAACCAATTAGTATTATTTTTAGAAATCATATTCATTAACAATAACTGCAACTTAAACACCGATACCAATTTAGCAAACCAAATGTACACCAAATAATAACGTTAAAAAGAAGTCTTTAGCAATGCCATCACTAAACTCACAAAAGAAAAAAAAGCCCGGCCTATTTGTCAAACATGTAAAGATTTAAAAATGATGTATTAAACTGTATTATTTCCAATGCATAGCAACCTGTCGGATTAAAGAACTTTGGCTTACTTTTAATAGAAATATTGAAATGTAGAATTACATTGTTATATATACTAGAATTGGTTCATTATTTAGATTATACAACAGAAACCACAATCTTGTTTGTTTGGTTTTGGTTTACTTGAAAAGGTGAAACCAATTACTGTAGTTTAAACTATAATATGATATGGCTACTTATGAGATTATACACTACACTATATTTACTATCTGATGGAAATATTCCGTAGGATTATTTCGATCATGATCTGGATCAAATATTCTTAATAAAGAAACTGTTAAAAGTTTTGATGAAGCTATACTAACAAGACCCCATCCCCTATAGCCGTGATGGTGAACCTGTGGCACACGTGCCACAGGTGGCACATGGAGCCATATCTGCCGGCACGGGAGCAATTGCTGTAGATCAACTCCAGCGCGCATGTGCACAGTGGCCAGCCGAAAATCAGCTGGCCACGCCCCCTCCCCTCGTCTCCACAAGGCCCATTTTGAGGTAAGTAAAGGGCTTGCGCTGAGGCTCTGGGAGGGCATTTCTGGCCTCTGGAGGGCCTCTGGGGTGTGTGTGAGGAAGGCTGTTTTTGGCCTCCCCAGGTTCCTAGAAAGCCTCTGGAGTCTGGAGAGAGTGAAAATCGGGCTTTCCGGTTCCACTGGAAGTCTGGAAATGACCCGTTTCTGGCCTCCCAAGGGCCTCCTGGGGGGGGCCGAGAAGGCCATTTTCACCCTCCTCAGGTTCCTAGAAAGCTTCCTAGAAAGCCTCCTCAGGTTCCTAGAGAACCTGGGGAGGGCGAAAAACGCACTGTGCCATCGCATGCCAAAAGTGTGGGGAGGGGGGATCGCACATGCATGTACAGGGGGGCACATTGCATTACGGGTGTTGGCACACACGAGCGTGACACCACCCCACGCTCCCCCCTGCTTTTGGCATGTGATGGCAAAAAGGTTAGCCATCACTGCCCTATAGCTATTCAGGCCACTGTGTTCTTGGTATTGTTAACAAATTGGCGGGTAACTTTAACCATCAATCAAATAAATAAATAAATTTTGTTCTATCCAAACACTGCTCCAATGCTTTTCCTCCAATCAACCTGTTACACCCCCCCAATTAAATAGATTTTCCAGAAGAATCTAGAAACGTCTAGCCACGTTTTATTCTGCTCCTTTCTGCCCTTCTTTTCCACATACTGTAACTCTCTCTGTTGACTTCACAACTGAAAATGCCCTTTTGGATTATCTTTATTTCATTATGTTACTTGAAAAAAATATATATAAGAAAGTATGGGTCTGCCTCGGTCAGCCTGCATCTCCAAATGATATTGTAGCTCCATCTGAGAGTAGACAAGACTGCCTTACTCAGCAAAAGGCATGTCCTTCTAACATACTGCATAGTTAAGGACAGTCAGGCTACAGTGTGGTACTGCAATCACTTTGGAACTCAGTGAATGCTGAGGGTGAAACGGTCCTAATTATCACAGCCTTCTTTGAAGCACTGGGAGAAGTGAAGAGTTTGAGCATTTCAGGAGACGGCTTAAAGTTCAGAGGGTTCAGCAAACAGCTGTAGAATGCCTCATTTGTGCCAGCACCACGGAAACTCTTTCCAAAACAAGAAAGCTTAAAAAAAATTGCTCCTCCCCTTTCATTCTTGCCTTCATTGACCCTGGCTTTTTATACATCCCACTACCCCATTTATCTAGCTGCCTTTTTTAGCTTCTGTTTGCCTGCATTATCTTTACTCAACTCCCAATTCTTCTAGCAGTTTAATTCTAAAATAGCAGACTGAGAAGATCCTGAAAAGCATCAGGCGTTTTCAGATCCTTGCAAATGAAAATAGAACTTTTTAGAAGAGGAAGAGGAGGAAATTCAGGTTAGAAAAAGTCAGGCAAAAAATGGTGTAACTTGTCCCTGGAAATATATGTCTTTGCACTCCTAGTCAAGCTTTTGGTGTAGCTTAGTCATCTTAAATGAGTATTTAATAATGAAGTTCCTAACTTCCTAACAGTGAGAACAATTAACCAGTGGAACAGCTTGCCTTCAGAAGTTGTAATTGCTTCATCACTGTAGGCTTTACAAAAGAGACTGAATATCCACTAGTCTGAAATAATACAGGGTCTCCTGCTTGAGCAGAGAGTTGGACTAGAAGACTTACAAGGTCCCTTCCAGCTCTATTCTGATTAAAATTATAATAATATTTATTTTCTTTTTTTTATTGTTGAGGGAAAAATAACTCGAGATTTACTTGCTGTCATTAATGGACATTGCTAACTACTCAAATAGTTTTACAGATTTCCATATATTAAAAAGAATAAGAATAGAATAAAAAACAAAATAATATGCAGCACAAGAAACAAATCAATATTCTCTACTTAAAATAGAGAATTTGAATGAAAATATTTACAGAGTCCTGGATGGAAATTCTTTCTAATCAGGAGTTTGTTTGTAGATAATCTACACAAGGTGGTTTGTTATGGATTCTCTAAATATATGTTTATTAAATTATATAAAAGAATGTATAATTACATAGAGAGTATATAAACTATAATATAATGAACACAATCTTTATAGGAATAGATTATAAGTGATTTTGTATTCTGGTGCTTTTATTAAATCTGTTTTGCTTTCTATAATGGTTGACAAAGTTCTTCCCTCCCTCTATCACAAAAATGCACACAAACTTTAATTTAATTCTCAGGAATAATGTTCTGGCTCTCCTTATATTCCTGGCTAAGTGAGGTACTTGGTTTTTCAATTACTTTAACCTGGCAATAGAGACTTCAATTTATTTGTTAAGTGTATTTTATTTGCAATAAGTACATGTGCACAAAAGATAGACAAATTAGATTTTCAATTCAACTATTCAACCACAGATATAATATTAATGGCTAGATCTCATAACCCCAGATCAAGGATCCCCAATTTGAGGTGGGATTATAGATCTAGATTTCGGAGACCATGCTGTAGGTTCTGTCACAAGATGGCTGATGCAGTGCCCATTCACAAACATTTGCTAGGGCCAGAACTAGTTGAAAAGCACCTGTTAATCTATCTGTGCTACTTTTGCTCTTTTTTGGGAATGAGGCAGATAAACACCCTTCCAACCAAAGCATTTGGCTACAACTGACCATGCTCATTTTCCAGGAGAATCTTTGGAACTCCCAAGAAATTCCTGGAAAATGAAGACGATTGGAAGCTAGAGTGTTTATTCCATATCCCAGCTTTCCATTCTATTAAATTAAAATAATATTTTAATCAAATAATAGTCAGGTGAATCAGGAGCCTGTTGGGTATCAAGAGAGATGTGTGAAACCATACTGATGATGCTAAACCTCATCTAGCATTATCAGTACGTAGAGGTCACTGCAGGAAAGCCACTGTGATGATAACTGAATTCCACCTGTATTCAGGTATTACAGTCCCTAAAAAAATCAGACACTTAGTAGTTTTGCCATCACCTGCCAACAATATAGTTTGCTGTTTAAGTAGGCCCCAAAGACTAATATCTCTACAAGAGATTAAATGGATACAAATCTGGCAACAAAAATCTCAGCACTCAGAAATGAAGAGTTACTAATTCCTAAACATTATCTTGCTAAACTTAAAATAGTTGTTCGCCCCAAGCCATTTTTAGCAATCTCCTTCTCTCTACACTCTGCAAACAGAACTTGTATCTTAATGAGATTCACTAAATGTTTTGGAAAGCTGGGCAAAATGGAAAAGACAAATACTATTCATCTACTTTTTTTCTACTAGCTTTTCCCCCTCTCTATGTGTATACCTACTGTATTTCTATCCAGCAAAAATATGTCTGAAAATCAGACTTGTGAAGCTGAGCTAAATTTGTGAATTAGACTTATTGGACCCTTCTTTTTACCCTTGTATTCAAGCTACAAACATATGCATGTTCCTCCAGAATAATTGTATTAAGAAATTATTTTTGTTTTATGCAACACAATGAAATTTAGTTCCAAGTGCACCCATTCGAGATCTGTTTGATAATTTCACTCCTGAAAGCGTATAACATACTTAACTTAGACAACAATATAGTAGAGTGTGATTTAAAAAGTGCAAGACTGTAGCTGTATATTTACACTGGCAACTTAAGCATAAACATTGGTAGTGTTTTAAATACCTGGAGCCTTCTCCACAAATATCACTTTAGAGTCTTGAAGGAAGTTGTGTCCACTCAGAATTATTTTCTTTCCACCCATCACATGGTAGCTATTAAGGCTTTGCTTTTCAACCAGGGGCAGTTCCTGAGCAGACCTTTGGGCTGATGCAGATTTAAAAAAATAAACAACAAATAAAATATGAATATGCACTAACACATACCAGGGTTTAAGGTTTTTAAGTATTCTACTTTGGGCAAACAGCATTTGTAAAATTTTAGTGGCATTTGGTTTAAAGAGACATTTGCTGAGTTACTTGTACCTTAGTCCAATTTCATGATCTCTTTGGAAGAATAGTATAGTGTGTTTATTTGTGCCATCAACTATTCCTAAGAGAAATTCAATATTCTGAATACAAAGTGCTTCTTTTTCTGGTATTCAAAGCGACAGATCAATTTCCATTTTAACTCCAAACATGAAAACTCAGAGAAAGAAAGGATACTTACAACATTCAATAGGGTTGGAACATGCTTGCAAAGAAAGGGTTCTCCCATTAGGTTGAGGGATATGAACACGGAAGACAAGACGAACGCGTGTATTTTTCCTCCCAATGTCAGTTTCTCCTTTCCTTAGTTCAATGTCTGAATTTCTAAGTTTCAGTATTCCAGCACAGTCAATGCTATTCAAAAAAACGACAATGACAAACAATCCATTTAAAATGTTGCATGTGTCCAGAATGACATCTAAACAGTTGGTGCATCTCAGCTAGCTTAAGAGAAAAAATAACTAAAGGGCACAAGGAATTCCTAAATTATTTATTCACAAAACTAAACATACAAAAAAAAAAGTCTCTTTTCCGTTTCTTATTAATTTATCAAACCACTGGATCACCACTTTTAGGCTTGGATTTGAAAATCATGTTACATTTGCCATATTGAAAATGTAGAATAGATACAAACCCAGGTTGTGCCTGAAATCATGTTTGCAACTCTCATCCCAAGAAGCATTTCATAAACTGGAAATAATAGGCAAACACAAAAGGCTAACTGGTTCCAACTCAGAATTCAGAAGAAGCAAACCAGGTTTGTACAATTATAGTAGCCTTACTTTCCTTTCAGTGTCTGGGATTCGAGGTTGATTCAGACATATTGATAAACCAAGGTTCTCCCTTCCTTCCTTCCATATCTTGAGTAGATTATGGATTTGCCCAGAAACTCCTTGAAGACTTCACATCATCTTTGTTATGTATATTTTTCACTCAAGGACCTGTACTTTTAGCAATTTTATTATATAGAATTTATATAGGTGAATCTTCCCTAATAAAAACATTTCAGGACTGTTATATGCCTGCCAGGCAAGAAAAGAGCAACTAGATTTCAATAATACAGAGGACGGCTGGCCATATGCTACATTTACAGTATACAAATTGACTCCTTGCCATTCGGTTTGGTGGAATAAAGCCAGTCCCACAAACAGTTTTAACTAGAATTTGGCACAAGTCTTCTGCTATAAAATATCAAGAATGGTCAGAGCTGTCTCTGTCTTGGTTTTCAGGAAAGAAGAAAAGGGGGAGAAATGCTCTATTTGATGAGTTGCTGCGGTAGCAAACAAGTCAGTCGGATTTGAAACCCAGCCAAACATCATCACTCCTAATGGTGAATCAAGACTGCTAATGAAGTCAGGATGCTGCACAGTCTGAGATCCTATAAGTGAGCTAGCAAGATCTTTGGTGCCAGATGCATCATGGAGTTATAATGCAATGTTTATGATGATGGTGCTATCCATTCAACTGTGCCCAATTCTTGGTGATTCTATAGTCCCGTTCTTCACATTTTCTGAACTTCTTTCAGTTCTTTTATGCTCTTGCTCGTGTTGGCCTTGGTGGTAACTAGCCACCATGGTTTCTGACGGCTTAATTTCCTTTTACCGATGCCCATTTCAAGCAAAGCCTGAAAAGGCTAGGAATTCCTTTTTAGCAATGTGCATTCTAAACTGCAAATGTAACTGCAAATTCGCACTACGGAGTTGTTACCACAATGTTAAGACCATTTCATGTTTTAGGTGCCTGCTGACCCAGATTTAGGATATTACCACTTCCAGATAAGAGGATGAGAAATTAACTAATAAGGAGATACTGTAGCTCATGACTAATCTTTCTTTCAAGGCTTTGATTGGTTATAACTGCAATTCCTGAGACAGATACAACCTTATGGAACCAGTATAAATATATCTGTTAACACAGCTTTATTGATCCAAGTTGCTTGGATCACACACTTCATTAATTTTGACATTTCAGCAAACTGCAGGGCTATTTATGTATCATTAAATGGACACTAGGCTAAATCAATTACTGCCCAGTGAGTCCTAAGAGTTTCAAGCAGTGAGATTTTGATAATGATACATAATAATTATGATTAAGTAGCTGATCCTGCAGCCAAGCTACAAGGGAATTTTTTCCCCCTTAATATGTATTATCTTGTTTAGACAGTGCATATCTAAATGCTATCTTACACATTTTGCTTTGTAAGAGTGTCAAAGGTTTGCTCAAATTTAGCCATATTCTTGCCACTCCTAAAATGCAATCTTAAGACATATTGATTCAGAGTTATTTGCTTGCTTTATTCATTTTTAAAATTTTATGTCAATTTTCAAAACCAAGTTTTTCCATTTTATTGGGTCTGATTGCCTGATAAATATGTTTCCGATTACAGCTTCCATGTGGTACCACTTTATAAGTACCTAGAGGTTTTTTTTCTTGATCACTTTCTGTGACAATGTGCTTTGCTATTATTTCAGCTCCCTGCCCTCCAGCTCCATATGCCATTTAATATTACAAAACATTTGCAGATGTTATTTAAAATACACACTAAATACACACAAGCCAATTTTTAACAATACCCGAGGGCACAATGGCAACAGAGAAAAGGAGCGAGGTCTTGATTGTATAACTATCTGCCACATTCCCTTTTTTTCAAGGGAGATAATTTGGGGCTAGGAAAATTATCATAACCTATACAATTATTTATTTGAAATGTTTGTATTTACTTCCATTTTGGCTCTACCTGCACACATTTCTCTTGGGCAGAACGATCACTTTTTACAAATTAAATAGATGAGTTTCTCATTCTTAACACTGTCTGAAGGTTAAAAATTCCATGAGACAAGATTTTGTATATATTTGCCCTAATATTTGTGTGCCTCATTTAGTCGCAGCGTCAAAAAATCGCAACCTTTCGTTAACTCTTCTTCCCCAAAACTTTAACTTTAGACTGTCTACTGTAGACCTCACCCCATTCCTAAGAGGTCTTTAAGGGGCGTGCATAAGCGCACCAACGTGCCTACCATCCCTGTCCTATTGTTACCTTTTATCTGAATCCATCTCATGTATTCATAACCTTATCTATACTTATATCTGTTTTCCAATATATGCTTGATGAAAATAAATAAATAAATAAATAAATAAAATATTTTTCCCTTTAACAGAAACACACAACATTCAGTCTCTCTTTTCTTTGTGAGAATGCTAGCAAACTTGTTTCCTGCAGAATAGACTGCAGGAATAAGGTGGTGTCAGGTTAAGAACCTAAAACAGGAGCTGAGGTAGGAGATATTTACAGCTCTGTAACTGATATACTGATTTTAAATGGCAAGGAAGCACGTGTGTGTGTGTGTGTGTGTGTGTGTGAGAGAGAGAGAGAGAGAGAGAAAGTGAGAGTGAGTGTGTTTGTGTGTGTGTGTGTGTGAGAGAGAGAGAGAGAACAACAATCAGTGTTTATTAGTGTTGAATAAAATATTCACATATTTTATTCAACACTAAAAAAGCAGGGGGGAAAGGATTTTGGACAAAATTCTGCAGCTAAAAAAATATATAAAATTATTAATTTAATTAAAAAATAAGACAGACAGAACCCTATCAAATGCTTTGACATAAAAAAGGAGGTTTCTCAATTGATCAATGGGAAAACATGTGGATGAAGGAACTGAATTTACATTATGTTATAACCTCAAAGAAAACTTTTACAAAATGATGTGCAGATGGATAAAACATTGGAAAAATCACATGGTGTTTTATTGTTATATATGACAACAGCAGCACAATTTTTATATGGTCAGTATTAGAAAGATGCTACACTACTTCCAATAGAGGAATGGGTAATAAAGATGACAGAACTGGCAATGATGGCTACATTAATGGCCCTTCAGAGAGAAAAAACACTGAAGAAAACGATCTATAATTGGAAGTTCTCTGTGGACTTTTTGCAGGAGATAAGAAAAATCAAAATTTGAAGGTTGTTAAATTTTTAAAAGATTTTTTCCCCTCTTTCCTTTTTTTTTTTTTGAGGACAAGTTGTGAGGAAAAGGGGCGTTGGTCCTACCTGATACGCTCCTTCTCGTAGGGTTGAGGTAGCCTCCAGAATGGGCACGGCCCAGATTAAAACTCAGTCCTGACTTGGACAGACGCGTTTGCCTATTCTGGAAACCCTTTCTATAATATCTTCTATTCTCTTATTACTATCCTTATATTTGGATTTTAATTTACTTGTATTTAGAACAGGACTTCCCCTTTAGAGATAGGAAAGTCCTTAGCCGGGGCTCCGGCTTGGGAAACCTCCCCTTTCAAACGGCGGGAGATTTTGGCGCCGTTTGAGCAACGCGCCCCAGCACGATCTTCGTCGACGTTCCGGGGCTCCGGAACGTTTTAATCAACGGAGTTCGAGGCGAGGAGCTGCGCTGGACACGACCTCCCAGGAGCCGTGAGTTATCGGTGCCGAAAGGCAGGGAGGTTCGGCGGCGGCGTTTCCCCACGTTCCGGTTGCCATTTTGGATATTTTAAAACGGCCATTCTGGAGGCTACCTCAACAGACTACGGAGAATGAATTGGAAGTCATTATTTATTTATACTTCTGTTCTCCTTTCTTTCTCTTCGTACTTTATTGTACTTCTTCTGTTCTTACTTTTTATACCTTTTCTTTTGATTGTTAGTTTATGTTGTCTTTTACGTGTTCGATTTAATAAAAGCATAAGACGGGACCTTAAAAAAGGAGGTAGGCCTTACATTGCTTTCATGTTGTTTTCAGGTAAAAGTGGAATTTCCAAGACTTTGGTGTTGGAAAGTATGGTTTCGTGGCTGGTTGTGGAAACAGTCTTCCCTGTGATCCGATGAACCTGGTAGAAGGCATGGGGCCGCAGCAGGCGGTCATCTGCGGTCCCGATGAACAGCTGTAGTGTGAGTGGTTCACTTTCTAAGTAGCCATGTAGCTGGAAAGAGAATATAAAGAGTTCCTGCTGAGCACCATATATACATCCACAACTAGAATTTATTAATGTTTTATATAAAAGGCAGTCTAATTGAAGGAGCAAACCAGTGACAAAGCTAAATTTTAATCTCTCCCCACCAATCCACAATAGGATACAATATCATTTTCTCTTCTTGGTTCTTTTTTGTAATATAATATTGGATCAATACAGGTAGTCCTTAACTTAGTGATCGTTCAAAGTTACGCCGAGACTGAAAAAAGTTACTTAGGACCGTTTTTCACACTTACAATGATCGCAGCATCCCTATGGTCATGTGATCAACATTCGGACCTTTGGTAACTGTCTGATATTTATGACTGTTGCAGTGTCCTGGGGTCATGTGATCGCTTTTTGCGAACTTCTGACAAGCAAAGTCAATGGGGAAGCCAGATTCCCTTAACAACCATGTTACTAACTTAACGACTGTAGTGATTCCTTAACAACTGTGACAAGAAAGGTTGCAAAATGGGGCAAACTCACTTAACATCTATCTTGCTTAACAATAGAAATTGTGGTCATAAGTCGAGGACTATTTGTAGAGAGGTGCACTTGGGGAACGTCTCATTATTTTACATGACTTAAGAGTGTTTCATTGAGGCTTTAAACAATGCTGCTTTAAATTGCTAGAAATGTCATAATCAAGACTCTTTAATGGAAAAGACAGAAAGAAAAATCAGTTTAAAACAACAGAATCTGTATTTTATCTAGGAAAGCCCAGTTCAGGCACTGCAGCTATTTGAACCTCTGTTTCATCTCTCTTGCAGGATTTCAACTATTGATGACTCAACCCACAACAAGCAGCATAATATATAACAAGGAATTTGCATAAAGGAGACTGGCAAAAGCAAACAAAAATTGCTTGGATACCTAAGTTTTTAGGTATCCAAGCAATTAGATCCTATGGGGTCCAATACTGAAGACTTCTTTGCATTACCTCACTATTTTTAAAGCTGTTATTTTAAACCCCATTCAGGGCTTTTTGCATACTGCATATTCTGTGTATTAATCAGAGACACCATTTTAGCTGAGCTTATACAGCTGTTGCTTACCTTTTTCAACTGCAACTTTAAGGAAAGAGAAAAGCACCAGCTAGATAGAACCTACTAGCAATAACATATGGGATGCTTAAACATAACAAATGAAAACGAGAGATTGGAAGAGGCAGGGAAGAGGGAAACCACAGCTAAGTAGTTCAATCTGCACTAGTGTCTGGCTACCTCTTGGCAAGCCATATTGCAGGAGCTCCTGATATGCACACAGCTGAGCTCTGCCAAAAGAGGACTTCGGTTGCACGCAGAAGCCCATTGAAGCTGGCACTACTGGCACTATTTTCACTCACATTCATAAAATGGCCGAGCTAGCAAAATATCGCGAAAGTAAAGTTATAGTAAGACAAAGGCATCTAGCTCCCATAAGTGTATCAGCCACCTTTTGGTGGGATGGTATATGGGGAAAAGAAGGGTCATGATTTTTGGAAGTGACTTCCTGGTTAGTATGAAGATTGTTTTGGGCAGGGGTCTCCAACCTTGACAACTTTAAGGCTTGCGAACTCCAACTCCCGTAACTCAACTCTAAGAGTTGAAGTTCACAAGTCTTAAAGCTGCCAAAGTTGGAGACCCCTGGTTTAGGGGATTAAAAAAAACCCTAGTCTTTCCTATGTACCCACAGCTCATCTTCCATTGGTTCGGAGAGCCAGAATGCAACCAAAAACTGACAACTCAGAAAATCAAAATAATATAACAACATCTCTGCTAGGCCTGGTAATGCCAAACATGTGACTATGCCTACTTAATTCAATGGGACCTCTTCCCAGGTATGACTAGGACAGCAGCTTAGACATGCCTTCCCCAACCAGGTGCTTTCCAGAAGTCCTTGGACTGAAACTCCTCCTGTTTCTATAAGGAGGATCTAAGTTTAGGAGTTACGATCCCAGCACTTATATAGGATGACATCTCAAGAGGGAAACTGGCTTAAAACACAGAATTGGGAGTCAATCAACAGACAAACTTGCATTGTGTTTGGTTCTGTCTCTGGGGCTGTTGGTTCTGTCTCTTTCTTATCTGGCCTTAATAGGAAAAAGGATGGATGAGCTTTTACTCTCTGAAGCAGCCTTTCCCAACCAAGGGGTCACTTCCTACTTCCTTCCTGACTAAAATAAAAAGTAATTCTTATTACAAGCATGATTTTCAGTGTCTCTTTACAAAGACTTATTAAGTAGAAAGGGGTGGGTTACAAATAATTATGGCAACTGAACTATTTCCTATCTACGACCAGTACAATACATTCGAGAAGTATCTTCCTCATTTTTCTATTTTATTTTTACTGCCTTTCTGTGAACTGGTTGGTAGGTCTCCTCCCTAATTCTGAAGGAGCTTATAGACAGTTGTATATAAAACCATTTTCTGAATCCTCATCAGTCTGGCTGCTGACTATAACATTGGTATCTTCTAGAACAGTGATGGCTAACCTTTTCCGGACCAAGTGCCCAAAGCTTGCGCACACAAATGTGCGCACAGCCCCCACACATGTGCCACCATAGGTTTGCCATCACAGTTCAGCTCCAGGAATTTATTCTTATTCATTATTAGGGTGCTCAACAACTGGGCCACATTTATGACCATTTGTAGCATTCTGCATTTTACATCGTTTTGCCAAAAACTGGCATTTCCTTCCATTGGTTTAACGATTGCCGTAAAAAAGGTTGTAAAATAATGACCGACCTGCTTTATGACTCTCACTAATTACAACCTTGATGCACAGGCTCCATTAAAGTCGTAACTCGAGTATTACATGTTCATTTTATTTTATTTTTTTATAAAATTGAATTGTTGTGATTCTCTTAAGGATCCTAATACTGCAGATGCCTTGAACTGCTGATATTATCTGATTGTGTAATGAAACATCTGCAAACAAACAACCAAGCTCAGAGAGCACCAAGAATTCCACATTTCAATCCTGAGATATTGGCTTCTATGGGAACTTTGGATGTTGCTAAAGAATTCAGGCCACAACATGTTTCAATTGTATATGTTGCCAAGTTAACGTTATAGAGAGTCACGTTCAAAACTCAATCTCTCAAGGTCTTTAAAGGAACCAACAGAAACCAAGTGCTTCAAAGTCTTGTTTTCTTGTTTGCATCAAGCTTCCAAGAATACATCTTCCCTACTAATTTCAAATGTGAGATATTCCACAGCATCAATTTCTCATTGATTCCAGATCAAAATGTAATCACTGATCTATTCATTACCAAATCTGCCTAGCAGCTTTCAAGACTGGAAACAAAGATCCTTGTTTAGTATACCTGGATTTTAAAAGTTCTACGATTTCAGAAGTGCAACATAATTTAGTCTTCCCTCCCCAACAGGAGAATATTCATAGAAGGTCCTATTAAAAAGGATATAGATACTAAAATAAAAACCCACTATAGTCATAATGTGATCTCAATTTGCCAAGTTGAGGGGCTTTAACTTGGTATAGAGCAGAGGTAGGTTCCTACCTGTTCGGACTGGTTCTACTGAGTAGGTAGTAGGCTGCTGGTGACATCACAGAGCCGGTTCTGTTGCTCCGTGGGCACCGACATGTTTTTTGGGGAATTTATTATTTTTTT